>PVJI01003514.1:0-123084 GCA_004026765.1 Micronycteris hirsuta
AGAGACACCACAAGGACTTAAACTTTTCTCTTGGAGTAAGATGAAAACTTTTGTTAAATGCCTGCTCTGTTCTTAACACCGATGCTCTAGAGATCAATAAGAAAATAATTCAAAATGGAAGAGTTTGTAATCTAGTTGGAGCCCATTAACAGTCTGAGGAGGGGCGGATCAGGGTGTGTAAGCCAAGTGGGAAAGATGAGTCTGTTTTTCACAAGAGTTTGAAGTAGGTGAAAAGATAATAACGAAATGGGAGTTTTAAGTGAAGAAAGTAGCAGCTGAAAAGTTATAGAGGAAAAACCAACTGGTAACATAAAGTCTTTTCCCACCTTCTTACAAAAGCCCTTCCTTAGAGGGCTCTTGTTGCTCGTTCAACAACCGTGGAGCCACTGAGCAGTCTGATGGTGACTGTCTTCTTTCAGAAATGGAGGGAACAGTCCGTCAACTGATGATGAGCAAGTTTGGCCGTGTGATAGATCTAGCAGCTCTTCAGACACTTTCTGTGAATGTAACACTCGAAGAACTCAAGATCAAAAAACTTCGAAAGGAGCTATTGAATGCAAAGGAAATGAAGATGTGGGAGGTACGGATGAGAGGGCACGTGACCTACTTTGGTTCAGTCTAAGTGGAGGCAAGAAATCCTGGTGAACTGTGTGTGGGTCCTGCAAAGCATCTGTACACCTGGAGACGGGTCTGGGTCTGGGAGCCCACTCTCCAACCCACCCCTCCACTGTGATCTGATCTTAAGCCTATCTCAGCCTCCTTACCATTCACTTAGTTGGAGGGACTAGTCTATCTTGGATTGAAAGCGCCAGCACTGGGGCTTAGGGTCTGGGGTGCATGTCAATATGATGGTGAAATGGCATGAAAGATTACAGAGGTTTCATGTTGAGGTCTCAGAGCTCTAACGGGGTTAGAAATGGAACTGCTGTACTCTGAGGATCCTAATTATATTATTCTATATAGCTTTTATATGCTGTTATAATCTGGAAATTAGAACACATTTCTGAGTAATAAACTGTATAGTAATAAATTGTGGACTATTCAGCTGCTAAGGTCTTAGAAGAACTTGGTGCCTACATTGTTTGTGGGGCTGTGAGATGAGGCAGTGCCTAGTTACAGCCTGATGCAAACACAGGCGCTTTTGCAAAGATTTGATAAGCCTGCAAATCATTATGACTTCTCCGGGCTCCTGTCTTATTTCATCAGTAGATAAGGAAGGCGGGGAGGTTCCTAGTGCGATCTTGTCTCATCATTTTTCGCCCAAGATTTGCCACTGCGCTGTGAGGTAAATTACCTACTCTCGTAAGTGTTTGTGTCGATGGGACTGGTCTGTTAGCGCCTGGTCTGCATAACACTTCATCCGTCAACAATGGAGTGCTATTGCTGCCTACCTTGTCTTTATCTACTTTTATCCCTGATCACACCAACATCCTTCTTGTCTTTTCTCTAGTCAAACCAGACCCAATGCAGTTGCTTCTGGTTGTATCTTCATCCTGATTTCTGATTGTATGTTTCTATGTGCCTATCACTTCATTTGTCTGGTGGTTTTGATCAATTCTGGATATTTCTCTGTCTCCCTTCATTTACTTTATCCATGTTTGCATTTTCCTGCCCTGGTAGGAAAAGATTGCCCGAGTGCGATGGGAACTGATGATGAAGACGGAAGAACACACCAAAAAGCTTCACCAGATGAACGACTTATGTATTGAAAAGAAGAAACTTGATTCTCGGTTAAATACTCTACAGAACCAGCAGGTATGCTTCTTTTCTTCAGAGCCTTTGTTGAACCGGGGACTTCTGTACAGGCAGTATTCACCGGAATATGAAGTGCTGGCGTTTAAACAAACCTGTTTTCAGATGGCCTTTCGCCCCACCTGGGTCTCTGAGACCATTGAATTGAATCTGGCCACGTCACAGTGAGCCTGAGGGACAACCTTCATTGTAAACCTCTTGGGTACCATGAACATACATAAGTGGTGCTCTTCAGGGTTTGCCTTGGCCCTGGAGAGGTAAGGTTATTTAGGTATAAATAATACTAAGGTACTACCTGAATTTTGTGTCAAACACCCATCTCGAATATCTGCTTATTTAATTTGACTTAAGTGGGTCACAGTCACAAGACGGCTGCCTCAGCTCCCTGTTTCACATCCATATTCCAGCCTCTGCAGTGCCTTTCATTAAGAAAGAGGGTTTTCTGCTTATGTTCACTTAGCCTCCCCTAGCTGGAAGAGAAAGTGGGTTACGTTATTGTTTAGCTCCACAGCCTCTAAAGTGAAGGCAGGCAAGAGAGAAGCAATTGGGTAGCAATAACCTCTTCTTACTATTTAGTTCTGCCACGGGAGGTGAGGGTAATGGACACATCATGGACTTTCAGCATCAGTAACCTGCTTCCAGTCCTTAATAGTATAGTCGCTTGGGCCAGGTCATGCATCTCTCAGTCTCTGTAGCTGTAAAACTGGAAGAACACCATCTAGCTCACGTAGCTGTTGTGAGGAGTAAATGAGGCGGCACAGGTAAAGCGCCTGGCAGAGAGCAGACGGCCCACGCGGCACGCCCCGTCCTTCAGCGCGCACGCAGCGTTCACGGAGCATCTCCTGCGGCGACAGGCACCGGGCCAAGTGCAGCGGTGAGGTGAGGCCCAGCGCACTGAGCCCTCTCTCTGAGAGGCACAGACTCTCACAAGAAAAATACCAAACATTTAGGTTACACCATAACAAGTCGCCACTTTGTTTAAGTTAAAAAGCGGTCAATTGTCATAAATCTCAACTGGTTCAGGCTGATGGTTACAATGACACAGGATGGCTCTTGTGGTAGAACACGGAGCAGACAATTCCAGCCTTGTCCGCAGGGCGAAGAGGCCTCCCGGGAAGTGATGTTGGAAACATGAGCAGGAGCGGGCTGGACAGGGGAGAAATCAGATAAGGAAATGGAAATAAAGATGATTTCCTTTTTGGAAAACAAATAGGACTGTGGGCTGTATAGAGAAAAGGGGGTAACTTGTCTTCTATGATCCCAGTGATGAGCCCTCTAAGGTATGAGTGGTAGCTACTAGCTTAACGAGTTACCCATCTAAAAGGTATTTGCATTTTGTTCGTTAGCCTGAGGGGCACATTTCCAACGGTGGGACTCCAGTGGAAGAATGCAGGCCTCCTGGACTAAGCAGCAATGGCTGTTTAAATGGACTGTAAGGCAGGCACTCCTAACCGTACAAGGACAGAGAAATTTTCACAACCCAAATGGTGCTTAAAGTAGGGGGTGTTTTCTTTCGACAGGGCAACGCCTTTCAGGGCCCTCGGAAAGCAGATATCGTGGCAAGAGAGAAGGTCACCGAGCTGATCCAACTCCAGGCAGAAAGGATTTGGGCCTTAAAGGAAGAGATTGCTTTTCTGCGTAAGAAAGATGGCCTCATCCTCCCGCCTATTCAGTCTCCATGAGAGAACAGATGAAGCCCCTGGGCCTTCTAGGTTTGCATTTCCCTCCTCAAATTTCTGACATAAAATTCAACAGAAGTTGTTTTGTCTCCTGCAACAATCCTGTTATTTTAAAGTGGACTAACTTATCCAAAAGTCTAAAACCAGACCTGGCCATGTGGCACCCAACATCTGTTATTGAACTGAGCCGCTTTAGGTTTATTTGGAACCAGCTGGATTGAATATGAGGTCTCAGAAGGCTACATCTCAAACTGCATCTTTAATATGTCCTGTTTTAGAAAATTTGTGGGTTTATTTTTTGGTTATCTAAATTTTTAGCCATTGGCAAGAAAAACTATCATAAAGAGCATTAGCAGGGTCACGTCTTTGCTGTTATTGAAAGGCGGAGGGCCAAGGGTGAGTTGCCGCCCAGACCCGAGGGCCGCCTGCATCAGCTAAACCAAGACCCAGAGGATGGCTTGTCCCTCTCCTGGAAGTGATCGCCCTCAGCCAGGTGTATCTGAAGCCACACCTTCCTTCTCTCATCTGCTCCACTGCTCCTTTCTTATCATTTCCATGTTACTTATAACCCTTCATTTTATTTCTTTGAATATTTTTAACATACAGCTTTTCTGAATATCATGTTACATCTTGATGAGTTTTTCCAATTTAGCTTTAACGGATTTAACAATCCACCAGCTGACACTATTTCTTCTGGCCAGCAGAGGGGGCACTTGTCCTAGACCAGTAGGCTTCCTAGAATCTTGTCTAATCCGAGAGAAGCCAGGCTCTGGCAGACGCCTCTCGGTGAGATTAAGTGTCTCAAGTGGCATTTCTTGGGTAACTCAACTCTTCTGAAATTGACAGCTACACTAGAAGCTTCAGTGTCCATCTAGTTCTAGGTATAAAGGATGGTACTGGTTGGAAGTAAGCAGTAAATAAATGTTGATTTTAAACCACCAGTGAGTCAACTCTTTCGGCAATGCTGGTGTATCGTCAGAACGAAGGAAAGTGAATTTTATCAGGCACCACATGTTCATGGGTAGCATAACACTGACCTAAATGGAGAAAATACTTGGCCTTCAACACACGCACACGCACACACCCCTATAAAGAAATGATTAGTTTCATTCCTTTCGAATGAACAGTCTGACCTTCGGTCCAGCGAGCAGACCTGTGGGTCTGGTTCTCCTTGTCCGCTGTACACCGTCTCCCTCCCGGGCTGGACAGTGACTAGTGAATTCCACGTTAATAAAAGCACAACTGACATTCAGTACTTACAAGGACAAAAAATTAGTAACACTCACTACCTTTTCCAGATCTCATCTCTTGATCTGAAAAACATCACAAGTAGGTATTTTCTTCAAACACTCCAAGTCTGAATCCTAAAATGGAAGGGGAACGCTGACTCATACATGACTAAGCTGAAAGTTACAGGGAAGACTAAACATTTATTTAGAAGTTACAGTGTTTGTTTTTACAGAGCTATGTTGCCACAGATTATTGATTCTGGAAGGTTTGTTAATGCTTATAGTACTGTACACATCTGAGTCTGTTCTCACGGGCCTCTTCTGAAAACGCTTCCCGCAGCACCAGATCTGGCCGCCTTGACAGGTGTCTCCAGTCTGACACCACGGCCTCTGCTTTACCCCGTGGTCGTCACGAACAGGGTGCCTGGGAGTCTTCCCTTCCGCAGCATCTTGCCACCTCCTCAGTCTGGGTCCTGGCCAGTCTGTGCTCCTTGTTCCTGGTTTACTCCGGTTATGTCGTAGCTTCTTTGTTTTACCCCTCATACCCCCGTGGGTATGTCTTTCCAGAATTCCCTATGTCTTTCCAGAATTATAAAAACATATACATTTATTTACAGGTGCATAAATATATAAATATGGCTATTATAGAAAAATAAATAGCAATTTTCTGTCTCTCTTAAAAAACAATAATAGTCTTTCTGGAATATTGGCTTCAGCCTAAATTGTGGGGGGTGGTGTTTCGAAAGCCACATGCACTGGTGGGCTGGGGGAGAGCTGTCTCCCAAGCTCCTGTCCCGTGTAGGTCCCTGTGGGGTGCTGGGGACACCACTCTCCTCCACCCATTTGGCAAGATTCAGGACTGTCCACCTCTTCAACTGGTACAAGGCCCAAGCAGCATGGGGGCCCTGAGGGAAGAGAAAAGTGAGAAACATTAAAATCAAGCCTGACTGGGAAACAAGGCCCAGAGGTGCGGGCCGATCTCTGTGCCTGGAGCTGGCTGTGTGGATCCTAAAGGACAGAGAGGCCTTGCAGCCACGACGAGGCCATCTCTGCTCCTTCTAAGGTCTCCCACAGGCACGGGCAGCCACCTACACCCGTCAGTGGTGGGACCACAGACACTCTCAAGAACCTGGCCTGTACCCTGGGGCAGAGGAAGTCAGCTTAGCCCATACAATGTGGAAGAAAGCCCTGCTCCTCCCAGATTTAGGCTGCTGGTCCACCCATATGCTGTGATTTCTGGTCATGGCCGCCCCACTCGCAGTTTGTTCCCCCAGATGAGGTAGTCCAGCTTCCGTGACGCTGGTCTGGCTCTAGGAGGTGAATTTCATCTCCCAGACGTGGGGTTGAGGATCTGCCTGTGGAAACATCATCCAGGCCTCTGCACCATCCTGCACCCAACCAAGAGTCCACACTGATCCCCAAGACACTGGCACAAGGAAGACAGTGGGATGGGGCTGGTGTGCACTGAGCCCCTTGGAGAAAAATGGGCTACAGAAGTGCAGTTTCAATGATACTTGCGAGAACTTGGCTCCTTAATGATTGATGGAACCTTAGTTCTTAATTAAGAGACAAGACCCAATGAAGCAAGGTATTTTGGAGTGATTAGAGAATACCTCTTGTTATGATGAGAGGCAGTAGGAATTTGTGACTGGCCTTGAAATCAGAGACCAAAGGACTTCTTTCTCTGAACTTGGAAAGTGTCCTTTTCCTTAGCCTTGGAGGACACAGCTTGCCGTGCTGGAGAAGGACCCAGCCGGTACGCCCCTGCACACCTACTCGGCTTTCAGGTGAGGAGGAGGGTCTCTCCCCAGTACAAGCTGTGGATACCTCCTTACCAAGCACCACCTGCATCTACAAATCTCCCCTTCCTCCGAGTCACTCTGGGTTGGGGATGCGTACCTCATGTTATCTCCAGCCTGTTCAATTTCCTGCCCTGCCCTTGGCACAGACCTGGGTGAAAAAGGGGGTCCCACGTTGCTTCCAGCCCAGGACTCTGGGGTACACTCCTCCTCCCTGACTGGTTGGCTGGAGCAGGCTGCTCCTGGAGGTGGTGGCAGTCCTGGTGGGCCTGGAGCAGCTGGTGAGTTGAGTCGTCAGGCAGTGGGTATAAGAAAGAGGCCTCATCTGGCTTAGCTTGGGTTCCCCTTAATGCAAGAGACCAAACGGGAGGTAAGGTGTGGGCAGAGGGGCCCATATCCCCACCGCCCGCTGCTTCCCTCTCTGAGAGCACCAGAGCGGGTAAGAGCTTAGACAGCAGGGTCTGCTCCCTGTTGAACATCAAGAGCTGCCACACCATCTCCATGGGTAGTTCTAGTCTGTCTCCCTGTGTTCCATGCCAGCCCTAGTGTATTAGAGAATGTGGAGTTGGGTGTCCAGAGCCCTCCGGGCAAAGCCAGAAGTACGTGGCTGCTCTGGCCTGCCAAGTGAGGGGAGGATTCTGAGAGGCCAACCACGCTCCAGAGCAGAAAGGGCACCGTGAGGGCAAATGCAACAACTGCCCATTGGAGAAGAGCCTAGTGGAGCAGGCTGTCAGGTGTGGGGATCCCTGGGTGAAGCACTGGTCCCCACCTCTCAGTGGCTGACATGGAATTTGAGAGCCTAAAGAGGAAGTGAATGAGCTCTGGGACTTGAGAGTAGAAAGAAGGGATGGGGAGAGGCCTGGTTACCTAGGAATCTGGTGACTGTGGACGTCATATCTGTTGCCAAGAATGGTCTGTCTCAGGAGGCCGTTGGTGTCATCCTGCTGCTGGAAAGAAGGAGTAATGAAAAGGTCGTGTCAGAGGGTCCAGGATACTTTTCCATTCATTCTTTAACTGGAAGAGCTGTCTCTGACTAGAGAAAGCCTCGCCAGCAGCCCCACCCTGCCCTCTGTGGGAGCTCGTACCTGCTTGCCCCCACACCCAGGACCCCGTTACCTGCTGGCACTCCGCAGGGCAGGGCTGTGGCGGTTTCATGCCGGGGTAGCGCGTGGCAGCTGCGGGGAAGCTCCTGTTCACATGTACCCCGTTGGCACAGGCCTGTCCATTGGTGCCACTGAGGCAGGGCTGCCCACTGGCTCGGTGGCCTGGAGGCCCTCCCAGTGGTACCATAGTATACTGGCAGGAGGAGGGCAGAAGCACACTTCGAGGAAAACCCAGGTCTGCTGTATGTTCTGGAAGGACCAGAGGACAGACATCTGCTTAGGCCAAGGAGGCCTGGGCATTTTGAAAAAGTCCCACCTGAATCTCAGAAAACAACTGACCACGGGGTCAAATGAGGTAGGCAAGGAGTTGGGTTGGCACCCCCCTAGGGATGAGAATATTCTTCCTGTCACCCATTTTTTCCTGACATCTAAACTTTATTTTTTTTTTTTAGTGTGAGGAGATACAGTGACAAGGGTTTAGGGGAAGTTGCTGGTGAGCAAACAGAAGGAGCAATATTTAGGGGAGGCAAGTTGACTAGGTGTGTTGCCATCTGAAGCAGAACTTAGAGGGTAACAGGCGGGGTAAGTCGGGATAGAGGCAGAACGTGTTCGGAGGAAAGGGGCAGGTACGTATGAGCGTGCGGTCAGAGCGGCAGCTTCAGGTGTTAAAGGAGCTGGAGCCAGCTAAGTCCTGAGCGCCCGACGTGCAAAGAGGACAAGCTCCCACATCTTCTTACTCCTCCACCTGCCAAGGCCCGTGAGCTGGGAGGAAAGGGCCCAGTCTTGGGGTATTCTCTGATTCTCTCCAAGCCCTCCGGGGGCTCAGGAGCTGGAGCTCCAGTGAGTGGGCAGTGGGGAACTTCTGATCCTGCCCCAGGGAGAGGCCGCCTAGGAGGGCTGGGGGCCTCCCCCGCCCCCAGGCTCCTCCCCCTTGGTATGGAGGAGCATCTCTCACTCACTTTGCTTAGACCAGGCCCTCCACAAGCAGAAGGGGATGAAGGCGACAATGATGAGGACGACAGATCCCAGGACGACCCCGACGATCAGGTAGGGCAGGTCGCTGGAGCGTGCCACCATGGCCCCTGTGCCCACTGGCCGCTCTATGTTTTCCAGGGGCGGCGGCTGAGGTGGAGCCAGAGTTGGGGGTGGGAGTCCACCAGGCTGACCGAACTTCCGAGCTGCAATTGTGAACACAACTCACATCAGCATCTGTGCCTTTGGGTTTCTTTCACAACAAATAAAAAATACCCTGATTCCATGGGTGTAGGAAATAGGGTCAAACTCACAAGACAGGGCCTCAAAACCCTTTATTAGGTGAGTGAAATTTGGTATTGCTTATGTTTCAAAATACGATCTGAAGTATCTGTGAGCCAAGCACCAGTCAGACTGGGCCTTGCGGGCAGAAACGTTGCAGGGATTTTCTGAAAGAAGAGCTGGTGACCTTTGGGGAGAAAATACTTTACAAATGCATGGACCAGCAAAAGAACTGGGAATGGAAGGACTTACCCAGGAATGTGCTCTTCCTGGGCAGATTAACAGATGTGAAATACTGGGTATGAGCCCAAGTCGCACAGCTGGAAGGCAGGTGTGTTGGGTGGGACTCCCGGGGACTGATGGTAATTGTGAAACGCTGACTCAGAGGTGACAGGTTAAGAGGCAGACTCCTCATGGGGGCTTTGCTGCTATCAAGGTGCATCTGACCATGTTAATGCCTCTTCGCAGCCATCTTCCCCTGACTTTCTGACACTGCAGGCTGCCCCTGGCCTCTCTGAATGCTGCTTCTAACATTTCTCTTTTCCCGCCCTTTCTCTTCTGGTTTCTCAGGCGCTGAGAGGTCTTCCTGGCCCCTCTCGGTAGACATTCTATACCCTCATACCTCCCCATGATTTCCACCTGATGACTGCTACGTCCCCACACCCACGGCCCACCCCAGGCAGGAGACCGCTGGCTTCTCTCATGGGACACTTGCATTTCACGGTCTCAGAAGACTCCGACTCAGTAAGTCTCCAAGGGGTTTCACATCGTTCCTTTCTGGGAGGATCTGGTTCTCTCCCAGCCTTCCCCATTTCAATAAATGGGAATGTCGCCTGTGTGATACTTTAAGCTAGAAACCTCAAGGCTTACTCTGAGCTCCTCGCACTCTCTCCCAGCCCCGACATGTTGTCAGTCCCTGGCCCTGTGCACACTTCCTCAGAGAGGAGACCCAGGCCTGTCCCCTCTCTTTGCCTTTACTTCACGCCCTGTTCTCTCTCCTCAGGCCATGACTGCAGAGTCACCAGTGACCCTTCTCAACAAACAAATCCAACAGTGACCCTCCATGCCACAGCCCAGGGGGCCTGTGATGACCCGGTGCCCACCAACTTCCCTGAGCATTCTGCTCTTGTCCCCCTTCCAGGCACCATACACTGTAGCCATCTGGGGTTACCTGCAGGTGTGTCCAGTCCCCCAGGCCCCTCCCTCCTCAGTGCCCCTGACGAGTCAATCCTTTCAGAAGACCAGTGTGAACCTTCTGTGAAGTCTCTGTTCTTCACCCTGGGCACTGTGGGGGTCACCTGATACAGGACTTTTGGCTGTTGATGTACCTGCCCCCTCACTTCACCGCGCGTGAGAGAAGAGGGCAGGGAGTGACCACGGCAGGCGCTCCTGTTTGTTGAATACGTGATGGAAAGCTGTGCAGAGCTGGAGAAAGAATGTGCCCAATGATGGGAAGAGGGGTTGTTTTCTTATCTGTATTCCTACTCTTTGGTGATCTCCTGATTTTGTTCCTTGCAATACTTTATATACTTTGAGTAATTGCAAAATGGAGATAATATCTATCCACTTGGCCCATGTGAAAATATTAACAAGTTATTATGTGAATATGTTTACCATGTTTTATTGCAGAAAAGAGTCTGGGCTTGTAGTCAGACGAACTTGGCCCAAAGTGCGCCCTCCTGCTAACTGGCTGCGTGATGTCGGATGAGTTTATAGTTTCCTTTCCTGCCTCATGGGGTTGTAGTCAAGTTAAGTAAAACAATCAATGTAAGCATCAAATGTTATAGGAATAAGGTGTTTACAGAAAGTTTCCAACCTAAGAATGGGCTCTATTCCACGTGTTCCTGTATGAGTTAGTTCCCAGGTTCCTCATAGCCAGCCATTCATACTTATTATGGGGCACACGCAGATGAAGGGTTAAATGACAAAGTTTAGGGGTCCTTGGAAAAGGAGTCTTCCTGAGGTAGAGATACCCAGCAACGCACAGGGGACACTGGCATTGTCCCTGACTGCGGAAAAGCGCCAGAGGAAAGCAGAGATCCCGGAGGCTCACCCTTGGTTTCGCAGATCATCACGTTGCTGAACTCGCTCTCGCCCCCTTCGTTGAAGCACTGCATCTTAATGTCGTAGGAGGTCTCCGGCTGCAGGTGACCGATCGAGTGCCAATATCTATCCCCTGGGAAGGAGAGTAAGAGAGTCGCACGTGGAAATGTGCATCTGGCTTGCTTGGCCTGCGGCGGCAGTGAGACTCGGACAGGCTGCGGGCGGAGCTGGTGCCACGGGGGCAGGAGGTGGGAGAATATTGGAGGAAATGTTCTAGGCTCCCACCCATGTTCCTGCTGCCCCACCACCGTAGGAAGGAGCTGTGTGGATTGATCGATTTGAACTTGAGGACCCCAGTATGTCATGGAAGAACCAGTGATATGGGGCACAGATGCTTTGTGTCACACCAGCCCAGGTTTTATATTTTCACCAACAGTGAGACCCCTTTGCCAACAAAGGAAACTAAATCACACGAAAGCATTTCTCACCTTCCACCATATCCTTCTTGTAGTCGCTATCATTGTCACTGTCTGTGGGCCGATAATATATGTAAAAGCCGTGGATTGGGGTGTTGTTGTTACTTGCTGGGATGTACTGTAGGGAACAGAGAAATCGCCCGGTGAGCACAACCACTGGGGGGCCTGGCGGACGTTTCTGCGGGCGTCCCCCGTGCTCTGTGCAGAATCCTGCGGACCTCTCTCATTTCATTTAGCCCAGAGGCTCCCCAGCCTTTGGAGACAAGAAATGAACTGCCATTTACCCAAAGAGTTAAGTCCCCTCTGAACCTGCCCGGGGAGGACGACAGATGGACAGACACACTGCAGGGAGGCACTGAGAAGAAAGGCTGAGGAAGAAAAGTGGTTCCTTCCTGCCCAGCTCGAAGCTCAGCACCGCCCCCCGCCCCAGGTCTGTGCCAGGCCACGCACCATCCACTTGAGCATGATGGTGGTCTCATTGACGGCATCGGTGAAGGTGATGTAAGGGCCTGCCACGGGCCTCTCGTACATGCGGCCGCTGTGGCCCGACACCACGTATGGCTGGGAGGGGGCGCTGGGCTCACTCTCCCCCAGCATGTTCAGAGCTCGGACTCGGAACTTGTAGGAGGTGCCTGGGGAGAGAGACACTTGCTGAACCCAGGAGCTGGGAAACACCTTCTGACTTTCAGGCCCCAGACTTGGAGGGATCATCTGGGCAGCCC
The DNA here is from genome assembly GCA_004026765.1 of Micronycteris hirsuta. Classification (NCBI taxonomy): domain Eukaryota; kingdom Metazoa; phylum Chordata; class Mammalia; order Chiroptera; family Phyllostomidae; genus Micronycteris; species Micronycteris hirsuta. Next base: position 12,058 of record PVJI01003514.1, read on the forward strand.
TTCCCCCCAAAAAAGCCCCAAAGGACTCATGAGAAACCCCACCCTCATCAGAAAGGAGCCACATAGGAGATGGCTCTGGACCTCCTAGGGAGGGAGGGAGGAGGGCTGGTGGGACTGAAGTAACACCACCAAGAACATCCATAGGAACCTAGTGGCAGGTGGAGGATGAGCAGTGAGAAAAACCTTCAAAGCTCCCGTTCTCCTCTAGGTGGCCAGGGGGCAGCATGGGGGTGGGGATGGGGGTGGGGGAATGGGGACGGGCAGTAGGTAGATGGCCAGGCCCCTACCTTTCTCTAGGCCTGTGATCTCCACTGAGAGCCGAGAGGGAGGGATGGCGCTGGTGGCTAGGATCCAGTCCCCCACTTTCTTTAGCCTCTTGTACTCCACACGGAAGGACTGGATGGGGAAGCCCCCATTGCCACGGGGAATCCAGGTCACATACACTGACGTCTCAGAGGCCATGGAGATAGTGGGCCTGTCTGGAGCTTCAGGGGCTGGGGGAGACCAAACGTAAGGGAGGGAAGAAGCAAGAGGAAGACGCCGTGAGAAAATGGTTGTATTGCAAATGGACTTGGCCTCCTCCCAATAGGAGCCTGCTCCTTCCCACAGCCCCTACCCCTGGTGTCTGCACTGGACCTTCCTAGGGTTACCTGGATGGCCCTCTGAGAGCTATCCTTCTGCAGTGTCACAGTATGAAGGAGCCAAGGGCCACCTGCTCTCCCCTCCACAGTCTCTGGACCCACACAGTTAGGACCCCAGTATCAGACTCCAGTGTTTTATTTGACAAGCTCCAATCTCTATTTCTTCATTGTGGTTAACTTGGGAGTTGCCAGGAAAACGTCATAAGGACTCCCGGACCCACAGAACCAAGAGCCTGTTCAGCCTTCAGCAATGAGCCCGAGGCAGTGGACCTGGTTCCAGTTATGACCGCTCATCACTCCCACCCCCGTGGGTTGCTGGGGGCTTACGGGACAAGCGGCCATGGTCTGGCTGGCTGCTGCTTTGGGGGCTGGCTCCAGGGTCATCTCTCTGGATCTGCTGCTCCTTGCTGGGCACGATTTCAGGTTTGGGCCGCCGTCCTGGGTAGAAATGGGTTGAAATCAGTAAGGGCGGTGCATTAGGTCTCCCTTCCTACAGAGCCCTTTCTGCCTGAGGCTCTCCTGCAAGGTCTGACAAAGAGATTCGAGTAGCCCAGGGCACTGAAGGCTTGTCTAGTTCTCGGCTCTGCCTGAACGTCCCAGTACTGCATCTGGCCCCTGAGTGCAAGAGGGACAAAGGGACACCAGAGAGGCTGGCTACTGGCTCTCCTGCTGAGAGGTGTAAACTTGGCCTGGGCACATGAGCCACGGGGATGCAGGAACTGGAAGGAAGGTGACCAGGTGGGACGAGGCTTTCCACCTGGGCCTAGTAGGGTTTTCTCAGGCCCATGGAAACCCCAGGCTGGGGGCAATGATTGACCCTTACCAGTTCGGAAGGTGACCATGGCTGTCTGGCCTTCTCCTGCACAGTTGTAAGCTGCCATCTCCACTTCATATAAGCTCCCAGGGTCAAGTCTGCTGAGGGTCAGGCGGTGCTGACCGGCTGGAATGTCAGCGGTGGTCCAATCGTCAGAGGAGTTTGTGACCTGCTGGAGAAGGTGGCTTGTATAAGGCCCAGCATCTCGGCCTGGAGCCCCAGGTGGGCTGTGGTTCGCAAGGAAAGCGAGACCCGAGGCCCAAGGGTGCAGGCGGGGAAGGGGGAGAGTGGGCCCGGTTGGGAGAACGGTGGTGCTGGGGGTGCCGACCGGCCCTGCCGGCTCGGGATGCAAGGCCAGGCTCCCTGATCTCCCTTAGTGATCCCATCGGAGGAAGCCCAGTGGGGCGGGTCAGAAGGCCTGACTCAGACTGCTGAGAATTTCTCCAAAGACCTCCTCTCTTCTTTCTGAAAAACTCCACATTTAAGTTTCTTTCTCCTTACTCTATGCAAACCAAACACAGTTCCTTCCACTTATGCTCTAACAGGAAGATGACGAGAAGGACGGCAACAGCCGCGGTGCCGGCAGAAAAGGCCGCGTTTGCCAAGAGTTCACTGCGTGCGGGGAGGCTGCGCTCACCGGGCGCTCTGTTCGCGCTGAGGACAGCGGCCCGAGAGGGAGAGGAGGGATTTGCCGACAGCCACATACTACCGAGCAGAGAAACCGTGAGCACATGCTCGCCGTCTTAACCTACTTAGAAAGAAAAACAATCTGGGAGCCACGAAACCTCGGGTTCAGTCCTGGATGGGTCTCTCACAAGCTGTGTAGCATAAGCAAGTCCCCTCACTGATCCCTAAGCCTTTCATTTATAAGATGAGGTAAATAAAATCTCTCAGGTTATTCTGAAATTAGGTGATTTATGTAAAGTGCCGCACTTTGGACAGAGGTTTGGACAGCAGCTGGCAGCAGATGCCTGGCCCTCCCTGAGCGCCCCACACCCTCCGCTCCGTGCGGTGTCTGCCGGCTCAGTCCTCCTTTCTCGGCTCCTGCCCTCAGTCCTTGCTTAGAACTTAAAAACTGTGGATGAATTGTAATGATTATGGATTAATATTAATACCTTCAAATTCCTAGCTCTTTGCAGAAAAAAAGGAACTCCAGGCTCCTCAACGGGCAAGGCCGAGAGGCTGCTCCTCTCACCAACCCTACCCTTCAGGAGAAAACACTGAACTGTGCACATCTCGGAGAGCCTGCTGGGGCCTGAGGCTGTGGTTTGCTGAAGGATTCAACAGCTGGTAGGAAAGCTCTTAGTCCCAAGCAGAATATTCCAAAGTCGAACAAAACCTGCTATTCAAGGGACAGGGATAGTCTGGGCTCACTCATGTCAGGCTTCCAGGATTTGTCCCAAGGGGAGAGGATTTTACAAACTGAGAATCCCCAGAGGTGCTGGAAACGCAAACACAGTAGCGCAGAGTCTGCAGATGCACCAGGAAATGAAACTCGCTTCATCATGTGAAAAAGTGAAAACGAGCTGAATGATTCCCAGACTCCAGCAAGAGGAGGAGGCTAAAAAAACACAACCCAAATGCTGATATGTTTTAATTCCCGAATTCTTTGTGATGTGATGATCCTTAAGACATGGTTGTCCCTGAAGGAACTGCTTTCAAGGCACAAATTCTGCCTTGGCAACGCCCACCTAACAGGTCCACATGTCCCCCCCAACCCCTGGCTGGTGCCTGCTGAGGCCAGAGCCAGCGGGGGCACTCTACTCTCACTCCCCTGTGCCCCTTCTCCCTCGGCCCACCCAGCTCTGGCCTCACACTTCCACTGGGATCAGAAAAGAAAATAAGGAATAGACTGGTAATTAGTCACTGTCACACATACCGAGAGGGCGAGGGTGGCCGCAGCCTGGCATTTCCGGTCACCATGCGTGGCCTTTGCCAGCCTGCCTCTTGGTGAGGCCATTGCACGGCCGCCTCTTGGTCAGAAAAATATTATTCTTGCTCTCATGCTGGCCCTTATCTCCCGGGGGCGGTGGGCGTCTGGCCTGCCCTGATCTTTGTCTACAACTCTGAGGGGGAGGTGTCCAGTTACACGGGGAAACGAGGATTAGGACCAGCCCGGCCCATAAGCAGGGCTGAACAATGCTGCTTTTTGTTAAAAACGTATTCCCCCCCTTTCCTGGCTGGCTGTAAAGAGGCCAACAGGCTGAGCGTTAATAAGAAACTGCCCTGCCCTGGCCCCCACCTAGGCGGCAGCTTTGCCCTAGGTGTCTTTCGGACAGCCTTGGTGTCTCTGTGGATTGTCCCGACCCGGGGCTCCTCGCAGAGCGCAGACAGGGAGAGGGGAGGAGGACAGGGGCCGCCGGCTGCAGAGCGGGGCAAACGGCTTCTGCACAGCCTGCACTTTCCACCGTGTTTCTTGTTTGTTTTTTGGAGGGGAAGAAGAGTTAATAGTTTTAGTTCCACATTCATATATTTTCCAAATTTTCTTCCAAGTGCACATAGCACTTTTACAAGCAAAAATATGAGTGTATAATAAAGTCCAGCATTACATTATTATTCATCAAATAAGATTTTTAAAAGTCCAGTTGAGAGCAGTAATTGTCTAGTGTCTAATGACCTGAGCAAGAAAACCGCATGCACCTGGGGGGGCAGAAATGGTTTTCAAGGGCATTTTCTCCAGGGAATTTCAGGATAACAGCGAGTGAGAACGAAGCCTTGAACGAGGATAACAGCCTGCAGGCCCCTTCCTGCTCTGCAGGACAGAGTGTCCAGAGGACGGCCTGGCTTGGCTCTGTCCCCTCCTGTCAGTGCCAGTCAGTCCTTCCCGGACGGGACGGCTCCCAAAACATCCACTCGGACAGACTCCCTTCTGTCAAGGCCTGAACATGATGGGCCTTCACCTCAAATGCCTGCTCACCAGACGTGCGCCATGACTCCTGAGAACTGAGGGGTTGTTACGGCCCTCAGAGAAAATACTCCTTCACAGATATCTGTCTCCCTGGCTCTAGGGCTAGCTTGCCATGCCAGAGTTCATGCAGGTATACACCCAGCAAGGCTTCTCTGGGTTAAAAAACAAAACAACATCAACAACAAATGAGAGAGGGAATGGGGGGGACGGGGGACAGGTGACAGGGAGACCGCTCACTCTCCTCGAACTAGAAGTCGGTGCTGTGAGTTTCTAGGAAGCCTGAGCATGAAGCGCAGACCTGAAGGCAAACGCTCAGTTTTTCCCTCAACGCAGCCGTCTTCCTGGGAGGTGGTGGGAAAGTGCACAGGAGGGGACGGAAGGTCACGGTCAGCAGTGGAGACTGGGGGTCCCGGCCGCAGGAGCTCAAGGGGAGACAGCAGCCTGAGAGGAGGTGGGCACAACGCCAGGCCCCATACCTTGCGGTATTTCACCACATACGAGAGGATTGGTGCCCGGCTGCCACCCTCGTGCCGTGGCCGCCACACGAGCTCATAAGAGTCGGTCTTGGAAGTCCGCGGTGAGCTGAGGATGATGGGCGCCTCGGCAGGGGCCACCTGCCCCTTCTCTCCAGGGCACCGTGGGGAAGCTGGCTGCACTGACGTGGGAGGCCTCAGGACACCTGGGTGCTCCCTCAGCATTTGGTCTGGGCTTTTTGGTCTTGGGGGAGGTGGAGGAGGTGTGGTGGTGTCCAGTTCAGCATCCCGCCATGGCCTCGGGGTTGTGCCTGGAATACCAAGCAGGAAAGAAAAGGCGGGAACAGGGTGTCAGTCGCCCCAATCACCTGCTGAGCTGTTGCCCCCAAGATGAAAAAGTAAGAGAGACCTGACATGACCATCAGCCCACTGAGCAGGTTCCGTGGGAAGAGAGAGAGTCCTGGCCCCTCCCACAGCAGGCAAAGGCAGCCTGGTGTCCCCCGTCCTGCGGCAGGCTAGCATCTCTGCAACCTGCCCGTTTCCCTGGGCCCACCCAAGAGCCCCGTCCGAAGTGAACTATCTCAATTTGCTCCTGAGGTACAGGAGCGCTGCGCCCTCCTTCTCACGTCTAATACTGGGGGCATGCCCTTCCCTGCGGGATCTTCGTGCCATGGCACAACACGGGTCTTTTCCTGCTCCACCCACTGGCCTGGCAACGCACGACGTGAGACCGACTGTAAATGCCCTCTGAGGGCCTGAGAAGCCAGGAGAGGCGACGCTTCCTTCAGAAACCCCCACAGACCCTGCCAACACTGGTTTTCCCTCTGCCTGACCTCCAGCACCACCGGAGGTTGGCATCTGATAACACTGACTCAGCATTTCATTATGTGATGTCGTTCTCAAATTGTTCCTTGGTAAGTTTTATCTCCTCCGTGAGAAAATTCTCGGGGGTAAGTTCTTTGTTATGTTTCCCTGTGCTCCCCAGGTTACCTAGCCCAGTGCCAGGCACACAGCCACTGCTTGGGCAGCACAGGAGCCGCTGCAGCGAACCAGGCTGGGGACACACCTGCTTTCCTTCACTGTGGACAGTGGTTGTCGGGATGGGTTGCATGGAACATGAAATTTAAAAAGGTGTTTAAAGAATAAAACAGTTAAACGGGTTATTTTCACTAGCAAAATCTGCGTCTGGCTTTTTAATAAGTTAATATAAATTTGCACTTATAACAAAAGCCACTTCATTTTGTTTTACGTATTGGGGGTCTATTTCGGATTTGAGAGAAGGGTTCTGTGCCTACCCCACTCAACTCCCAGCCCTTGTGTTGCACTCACTGGGCCTGGCGGTTCTCAGCTGGACCACAGCGTGGGCGCTCCCAACTTCATTCTCGGCCATGCACTGGTAGACACCTTCATCCTCAGGCCCCACGCTGACCACCCGCAGGGCCCTGCGGGACAGTCGGAGGCGCTGGCTGGAGGTGAGGGGCACGGCATTCCGCAACCACAGCACCGAGGGCGGGGGGTTCCCGCGCACCTCACAGGTGAGCTTGGCACTCTGGCCCCAAGGGATGACCAGCTGGGACAGCTCCACAGTGACCTCAGGGGGTTCTGCCAGGAAACCAGAGCAAAGGTTAGAGAGGCTGAGTCTCCCTGTCCACAGCCAGTCAGGCTGGGGAAGGGAATGCAGGCAGGAAAGGCTCCTTCCTTCCCTGTAGCTGCTGGTAGAGGAAAGGCAAGGTCCCGGGTCTCCTTCATCAGAGCCATGACAGGAAAGGGCAGAAAGCAGGCTGCCAGGCCCCTACACCCGAGGCCCGGGGATCCAAGGATCTCCACCTCTCTCAGTGCTCCTCTGTCGCTCACCGGGGATGTGACCGTTCAGAAGGTACACAAGCCCTAAGCCTGAGGTTATGAGCTTCCAGAAAAGCCATGCAGACCAAAGAGAAGGTCAAGGAGAGGAAGGTCTGCAGAGACACTCACCAAACACCTGGACGTTGTAGAGAATGACCGCTGCCCCAGGCTCCCCAACCCCGTTGTCAGCCATGCAGCGGTAGGTCCCAGAGTCGTCCTCGCTTGTGGTGTCGATAAGCAGGTTGCTCAGCAGGAAGCGTGTCTTGTTATAACCTGCAACACTGGACCCATCCTTGGCCCAGGTCACCCGCGGGGGTGGAATCCCACCGGCCACACACTCCAGGATGAGACTCTGGCCTTTGGTGACGATGATGGTCTGGGCCTCTGGGGGGTAGATGATGCGGGCAGCCTCGGCAGTGGAGCCTAGAGGGGCAAGGCGGGGAAGGGCTGCCTGTGGGACCAGGACTTGGTATAGTGAATCCCTTCTGTGCCACCTTGGGCAGCCCAGGCCCAGGAGGCAGTCCCAGAGATCATGGATTTGGAATCAAACAGCCTTCAGGAGCTTATGACCTATGTAGAGTGGGGCAAGTAACTCAACTCCCCTGGGTTTTGGTTTTCTTATGAGAAACAAGGACTTTTAGCAGGAGCTGTTACAATAGAAATGAGACAGCAGTGGAGTAGCACCGTGGACAAAGCATACTACGGGTAACTGTGCGTGCTGGCAGAGAGACAGATAAGGCAATGGACAGAGGAACAACTCAAATGGTGTGGGTGATTTTTCTCTACTGCACAAAGCGAATGCTAAGACCAAGGATGAGATTGGTTACAGGGAACCATGGTGGCCCTCGAACCCTAAGCATGGGTCACAGTACCCAAGTGTTCCCCTCAGCATGAGCATCTTGCTGAGCTGAGCAGGATCTATGGATTAAAGATATGCATTTCTCATATCGTGAAGCCCCCCAAGCTAATCAACTATTAATACTTCATTAGGTTCCTAGCTGAGAAAGCTGCAATCTTTTTTCAACACTGGGGAGAGACCAGGTCGAATGTATTGAGAGGCATGTTGCTTTTCAAAGTGCCACCTTCCTTGAAAACCTTCAAGAAGCAGGATGACTATGTGTGATTTTTGCTTTAGGTGCCAACCAGGGACAGATAAGGTTTTATAAGACCTGAAACTCATACAGCTTGGGCGGCCCTCTTTCAGAAAAAGAATACAAAAGTATTGATACAAAATTAGGTGAGTGAGGAACCACTGAAATTTTGCCTCATTATCTGCCACTGGTGTCGACTCCAAAATCAAATTCCACGTTAAGATGTCACAACACCGAATACATAGAGATTCTAGGAGAGAGCCTGGCACATGGAACGAGCTCAGCAAAGGGAGCTGTTTTTATATAATGGAGGCATGTGTGGGCCCCCACAGATTTTCACCAGAGGGAGGTGTTGGGCAAACTTCAGCAGGGCAGGCTGGTGGCCTCAACGTGGGCGCAAATGCACCATCGTCTTTCCTACGCATTGGCCGGCAGCTGCTGAGAGCCAGACTGTCCTGCCCCAGCCCACACATCCCAACCGACCCCCATCCTCTCAAGGTTACCCAGGGAAGAAGAGCTCTCAACAGGCAGGGGGAAGGAGGTGCCCCCACAGTGCTCTGCTTGAGCGAACAGGAATCACAGCCGCCGGGTGAGCCAAGCCCAAGGGCAGCGGACTGTGAAAGCTTGGCGCTTGGGCGGGGTGCGGCGTCCCCATCCTGCAGAGCACAGAGCTGGAGGACCGACTGTGGCACCCCAGACCCCGCCCCCCACCAGGGAGACCCCGCCCCTTACGGCGCACACGCAGTCTGTCACTGGAGCCCGAGGTTTTCACTTCTTGGGTCACTGGGTTGTAGGCGGCGCACTTGTACGTGCCCTCGTCCTCCTGGCTGGCGTTTACTATCTGGAGGTTCCCCGATGGCATGATCAGGTAATTATCTGAGGAAAGAGCAGGGGAAGGGAGCGTGGGCCTAAAATACTACAGCCAAAGCTCCCACAAAGGTGGGGAGGGGACAGGTAAGGCGGGAGCCAGGAGCTGCGCACCTGGGTCCCAACAAGCCCACCCTGGAAATGCAATTCTCCCCATAAAACCTTGCTCCCAGTGGGACAGAAGCGCCAGCTAGCTGCCTGGCTGACTTCCCCTCGAGTTAGTACCCAGGTTTGTGGAGGAGCATTTTATATTTTCAAGGAAGCTGGTAGGGTGAAAGGTAGCAGGATTTGGGGGCCACCAGACCTAGACTCAAATTTCAAATGGTGTAACATGTGCTGCCTCAGCCACTGTTAGGCTCGAGGGCCCCACGCTGCACATGAGATGATCATCCCCAGAAGCCAACGTCAGGACAGGGATTTGACTTTAGAACTTCTCATCAGTCTCTGTCACAGTCACAGCTTTGAGCCACCTCACTACCGAATTCCTGCAACCGGGAGGAATACTCTGACTCCCAACCTCCACCCTCTGTGAAGGCCACTGAAGCCCTTCCTGCTGCGTCACTGGCCTGCCAGGCTGTGTCTGCTTCTGGGCCAGGGGCTCCAGGGAGTGGGGCTTCAGGGCTGTGGTCAGCTTCTTTCCATAGGGGATAGATTCACGCTGCTGGACACACCAGCGACTGGAATAGAGTCTAGCTTCCTGGCAGGCAAATTGCTGGCGCTCAGCTCTGAGCTTTCTGGTGGCCTGCCCTGGGAGCGGTGGTGTCCCGGTACTTGGGACTCACTAAGCTCGATGCCTGCCTGTCCCTGGGTGTGAACTTCTTAGGCAAATGCCAGACCGAATGGGAAAAGCCCTGGACCCTTGTGGGAGGTGCCACCCTTCTCTAGGGGCTCACTCCAGGCCTCTGCTGGGGACAGCAGAGGTCAGTGCCGCCTTCTCGGTCTCCAGTTTTTCAGGAATGGCAGGGTTAGGGCTTTTACACTTTCAAAGATTAGTTTTATGTATTTTCTATAGTGAACATATATTCACTGCGTAACCAGAAAAAGTTAATAAAACTATTTAAAAACTTGTAGGCTATTTAAAAGGTACACATTTTGAGCTCTGGGGTTCAGTCAGTTGGGTCCACTCAGCCTTGAGTGCAGGTCGGGTGTGGGTGAAACATCCCATCTCACTGCCGGCACTTTGTCGACCGAAGCTTGGCCCCCCCCTCAGGTGGCTGCGTTACCAGGAAAATGGGGAGGGGGAAAACTCAAGTTCCACTAAAAAGACTGCTCTGCTGCATGGGAACAAGCTCCACACCCCCACGCTGCAGTGACAGGAACAGGTTTGTTGGGCAGCCTTTCTGTGTTTGCCTGGTGGCCGGGAGCTCGTGTGGGGAGGAAGTCTGGAACCCTGTGCTGACAGCCTTGATCATACAACAGCAGCTCAGCAACCGCTTCCAGGGCCTCGAAGGGTAAAGAAATTCCTCTTGAAAAGGCAGAGGACCTCCATAATAGAAACTAATTCCTTTACGATCCTCCAGGGATAAATGTCAAGGTTGAAGGCAGCTAACCGGCATGAGGAGGGATCTATCGGGCATGGATAGGGGTTTGGGAAGCAGAGGTGGGGGCGGCCAGCTTCCCTCGAGGCCTTGGTCACTGGGCTCCTGCTTACTCACCTCTGGATGCCTCCAGCCACTCTTGTTTGACACTGTATCGGACCTGGGCTTTGGGGTGGCTCTCAGGAAGGTGGCAAGCAATGACTGCCGTGTTCCCCTCATCTACTTCAATCACATGCTGCACGTCTAACTTGAAGTCCTGGAGATCTGTGGAGAGAAGCGAAGGTGTGGTTAGGCCTCGATGGAGGAAACCGGCAGTGTTTCAGGGTGGCTTATGCTTTGGTGTCTTTAGTCACAACAAACCACTGCAGAACCTCACACACAGGGGGCTTTCTGGGGGTTCTCCAAGCCCTTCCTCTAGCCTTTTGTTGTCTGTGGCAGTTTAAAGGATGGAATGTGTGGCCCTCCGTACTGCGTGGGAGTTCAACTTGGTATATATAAGCTGCAGGGTGGGGTGGACGCAGAGAATTCCATCCGGAGGTGCCTGTGAAGCAGACCAGCCTCTCTTTACACTGAGACCTGGGGACACGTTGACCAGGCCCACGACAAAACCTGGTCAGGGTCAGGCACAAACATCCTGGCACAGCCCAGCTAATGGAGACAGAAGGGAAAAATAAAAGGGAGTGCTGAAGTCTTCTGCAGTCCAATCGAGAACGGCCTTCCATGGTTCTGCTCAGGCATTCACAGTGAAGAGTGGCAGGCCCAGGACTTTGCTCAGTTACCAACCGTGGTTATAGCCAGAGGTGATTCCTGCTACGCTGGACTATACCCTGCATCATGGGTAACACTTCTTAGGGCTGCGGTGGGGATCTGTGGATACCCTGCAGGTTTTCTAAGGCAAAGAGGGCACTCCCCGGTGTGGCTTTGTGGCGGGGTCTAGGGCGGGCCGAGGATGCTGACACCAGCTGCAGTCCCTGGCAGCACAGTGGCCGTCCTGGCAGGGTGCCAAGAAGACTGGGGTCTAAACTGAGAGAAGATGGAGATCCATCTGGAACAAAAGCAGGATGCTTCCCAACCGATCCAAAAGTCTGAACTACAAAACTCTCTTTGTAGGAGCCGCACCACTGATACTGCTGATCAGAATGGGCCATTTGTGCAACAAAACCAGAGTCAGATAAAGAGAGATGAAAATATTTGCCCAGACTCTCTCTTCATAACAGTACTTCAAAAATACCCTAGAGGCTCCCTCACTGCATGCTGACCACACCAAATCCTGCTCAGCTCCTGGACCTGATAACCATTGGAGTGTACCACAATCCCACTGCAAGACCCACCTGCCTGCGCTGCTTCCACGCAAGACCCAGAGAAGGCAACAGGAGCAGTGGGGGGTCAGGTTTCTCACAGAAGAGGTAATTATGGAAAACAAACTTACTGTCACCAAAGGAGAGTCCAGTGGTTAAGGCACTTAGTGAGATCAGCAGGTCCTCACTTAATGGAACTTTCCAGAAGCTCTCAATCAAGCCAGGGCAGGAGACCCTTTTGTTTGTATGAAAGGATCATTGTCCCTTTGATTACTATATGATTTGTGAACTGCTTAGGGGCAGGGGCCGAGGCTTCATATATATTTCTCAGCCTAACCAAGGCCTGACCCGTGAGGTGCCCAGTAAATGCTGAATGACTGAAGGAACGACTGTCTTGGAGCTGGCCGCTCAGTAAGGTACAAGATGCCCATTTATGCTGCCCATGAACTCAAATTTCCTGGCTGAGCTGGTCTACATTGTGAGCTCAGCAGGGCCCAGCACAACAAATTTTCTATGGACCTTTTATTCAAGTGTGGCCAACCTTTTATCTAAGTGTGGCTATTTTAAAAATAGAATGTTTCTTGAGAGGTTACTTCCAGGGTCACAGGAAAGGGGTGTAGTGGGTGCAATAAATGCGGAGTAAGGAGTGCGTGCTGTTCACAGAGTGGCTAAACCAAGACAGGCGGCCCAGGTGCTTCCATGACTCCACCTCACTTTGCAGGCCGCCCAAGTGATACCTGTGGCCCGCAGGGAGACGCTCGTGGATCGCTTCCTTCGGGTGGGGGGCCTTCCTTACTTGCCACAGAACTTTGTGCTTTCTGAGAAAGCTCATATTCATGTAGGGCCTTCTGGGCTTTTAAAGAATTATCTCATCATTATTTAATTTTGTGCTTGTGATATCTGACCCTAACTAAAGTGTGAATTCCTAGTGAGCATCTATTTTACATTCCAGCCCCCCCCCCCCCCCCGGTCCCCTGCACAGTATTCAAGGAACAACAAATGCTCTCTAAATCCTCGCTGAGTACTTTGGCAGGCTGAGCCCAAGGCTGGCTTCATGAGCGTGCAACCTGCCCAATTGCACCGAGCCCCATGTCAAAAGGGGTCAATGCTTGGTTTAACGGACTGCTGTCACCATCTTGAAATTCTTAATAATGTTTGAACAAGGGACCCCACATTTTCATTTTGCACTGGGCCTCCCAAATTACAGCACCCAGGTATGGGTGAGCCTCTCAGCCGAGTCACTGGATGTGTTTTTTCTCAGAAAAGAAGATACGGACTATGGGAAAGGGTGGACGGCCTGTGCTCAATGGGCTCTAGCTAAATATTGCTAACTGCTCTCCAAAGCAATGCGCTTAAACAATACAAAGGCCTTAACCCTCCTCAGCTCAGTGCATGTGTACCTGCCACGTCAGAAGGCTCCCGCCACAGGGCAAGCTGTGTGAGCTCAGGGGCATCTGGAAATTCCTCCGTCACTAAGAAGCACTCTCTTCAATGGTCTAACACACCTAAAAACACTCCACTAAGAGTTTTTGAGTTTTTCCTACCCTCCCCCATAGCTTTACCTCATTCCAAGAAAATCTGCCTCAGCGAGAATATACTTAAACCTAACAGATCATTTTGCAACAAAGATGTGAGCAGCTGAAAGGAGTTTGGCACCAGAACGCCATCTCCATCTTACTAGCCCTGGGCTACTGCCCCATTGTAACTGAGGGTTATCCAGGCAGGGAGCATGCGCTCGCCCATGCCCCCACCTCACCCACCCAGTCCTAGAAACACCATGCCCCCTCCGCCCCTCTCGGCTCCTTCCGCACCCTCAGACAACGGCCGGGCTAGGGACAGAAGGCTGTGCGGTGGGGGAGGCACGAGGCTGGGCACCAGCCAGCCATGTGGGTAGACAGCCCCTCGTCCTGGTGCCAACATGTGCACAGCAGCCCGTGCAGGCAGGGCCCAGGACACCCCAGCTGGGCACCCAGCTCCCCACCAGGGCTGACTGGCAGGCAGGCCTTCCTGGCTTCAAAACAAATGAGCAGCAGTGCAGCCCTGGGCCCTCTCCTCTCCTTGTGCCTCCTACACTTAAGCCTTAGCTGTAGCTTCACTAGACAAATTCCCAATTTGGCTGCAGGAGCAAAAGCTGAGTTTCACTAAGTGATCAAAGGCAGAGTAACAAAGTGATTGATGATTTGAAAATCAGAGCACCCCTCTTCTGGTGTTTTGGGCAAGAAGGAGACCAGGCGCCAATGGAAGCTTCGTGATCAATAACAGCCTCATTAGCCACCAGGCAGGGCAGGTGCAGAGGGACCCATTTGGCTGCTGTGAAGGAGAGCAGCCTGTTCCCAGGCCCCTTTGCAAAACTGATTTCCTGGCCAGCCTCCGGGCTGCTCCAGGAGTCTGTCTCACTGGGAATCAGGGGCAGGCCCTTTGGCTACAAATGGGGTTAGCAGGCCTTGATTCAGAAGGAAGGATCCGGTTTCACGGGGAAATGGTTTGACAGGACACCTGTCCTTGCCTGTTGGCTGGTGTGTTTGAGAAATCCATTAGGGGAATGTTTTTGCAGCTTTAATCCTCTTACCTTCCCTCAGACCCTCTTTTGCCTCCTCCCTTTGTGTAGTCTTCTAGCTATTTTATTAACTTGTCTGCACTGATCAAATGCCCATAGGCCCACTTTGGTTTCGCAGCTCTCAGCAGGTCAGATCCCTGGTCGCTGGGGCCATCTTGGAGTTTACTGACCTTCCTTACTATCAACAGAACTTGGTGCTTTCGGAGAAAGCTCATATTAATCTAGGTTCCAAACAGAACCCAGCCCAGTTCCTTGCCTTCTAAGTGCTCGATTTCTTAAGGGAACTTTGATCTTCTGATCTATCACTTCCGTAGGACATTGGACACACATGTTCGTTCAGGCACAAATCATGTTGATGTGCTTCATGTTTCCTCTCCACATTTACAGGGTACATCAGACATGCGGGGGGAGGGCAAATAAAAGACACTTAGAGGCACATGGGTGCGGTGCCATCACCAGGCTCACAGGAGGAACCACAGTTGACAAGTTTTAGCTTGAGCCCCTTTTGAATTTCTTTCGCACCACCTTCTAGACTCAGTCCTTTATTTACTAAAAGGCTCAGTAGAGCTATGTGTTAAATTACAGTATTTGGTATACGTTCATGTATTATCATAATGCAAAACTGTCAAATCTTAATTAGGCTCAACCCCCTGATTTTCACAGAATTTACACATCATTACAGGTGCACCTCAGCAGAATGCTCCAAGTGTAACCCTTAAACTTGACAATCACTTTCAAGGAGTTCCCCTACTCTATCCTCTTCTCCCTGACCCTCACTCCGGCCGCAGATCAAAGTTCAATTCTGTTTAAGAAGTCAGGTACTATGGGGCCTTCGGCTGGAGGCTGCAAGGAGTTACCAACACCCCCATTTCCACGAGCCCATTTTAAAAAATTGGCTTTCTCCCCACCCCGGCGTTTCTCTCGTACAGTGAGTCCTATCCTCCCTGCCTGCCTGCTCTCAGGAATCACAAGACAAGCCTGCACTCATCTGCTGAGGTTTGGACACAAGCCACCGGATGGCGGGGGCATCTCAGTGGGCTCCCTGGCAATGCTGCCAGGATGGCTCTGTAGCCTTGCGGCCCCTGGCAAGTTTCTGGACTGACTGATAGTTCTACTCCCTACCTCCCATGGCCTCCAGGCCCCAACTTGTCCCTGTGGTGGCTTGTTGTATCTGTGGCGAAGCACAGACAGGTTTTGCTCTAACAGAGCACTCCTCAGTGGCATGCTGACCCTGTGGTTCTTCCCTGTACCTTAGTCCCTTCTGGAAAGTAGAAAAGTTCAAGGGAAGCAAAGCTTCTATGAGCTGTCCCTGGCAGAGCCTGTGGCTCACTGCCCTACAGATGGGCTTGGAGGTGGAGTTGGAGAAAGTGAAGGGTCCTTGGCACTGCCTCCCTGTGCGGCCTCTGACAGCGCAGAGGCTCCCCAGTTCCCCTGACTGCTTCCCCAATGGGCGACGGGTGGAGAATCACCACAGCGCTCTCTGCCTCCAAGTCACCTGAGGAACCAGGGTTAGTTCTCTGAAAGGAAGTGCTTTGCAAGTGAATCAATTACAGAAGCAGAGCAGAGGGTGGAGTTTGAGAGTGCTTTCAGTAGGCCCAAAAACCTAGCTCCTGGTGAGGGGAGGGGATTTGCTGTGGGATGGGCAAGCATCTCAGAAACCACGCATCCTGGGTAGTGACTAAGCCCTTTGCTAGTCTGTTGCCCTGGCATACAGACCACTGAAACCAAACCCACGGTAACCCACAAGACAGGGCAAATCAGGATATTCTGTAGTCAGCATTCAGCACAGCACCATTGCGCCGGGCATCACTGAAACATTCCTTCAGCCAGCCAGGAGCTGGAGATCGTGTATTATGCCAGGCACTGCAGAAGGTACCAGAAGACATAGTTCCTAATCATGAGGAGCTTTAATGGACAAAACGCACACAAGGCAGGACACAGCAATTTCCAGAGTGATGTCCCCAAGCGTGGCCCCACCTCCGCCAGCATTCCAGCCTGGGTCAGGCCACTTGGGTCTCCCGAGAAAATTCAGGAAGGAGCCTGACAGAGTGAGTACTCCTCCTCTCTCTGCAGGCAGGGTGAGTGGATAGATAGATTTGCTCTCTTTGGGATTTTTTTTCTGCCTGTTCAATTGCACAAATAATTTGGGCTCCAAAGCACTCTCCTGACAGCCATGGAAACATGACATCAAATTTCTCAAACACACTTTCTGATGAAAGCAAGACACACTCTCTTTTATTTAAATAAAAAACAGTTTCCGGCCCGGCTGGTGTAGCTCAGTGGATTGAGCGTGGGCTGGGAACCAGAGGGTCCCGGTTCAATTCCCAGTCGGGGCACATGCCTGGGTTGCGGGCCAGGTCCCCAATGAGGGCCATGTGAGAGGCAACCATACATTGCTCTTTCTCCCTCCCTTATCCTCTCTCTAAAAATAAATAAATAAAATCTAAAAAAAAAAAAACAAAAAAAACACCACAGTTTCCATAGGGGAAAAAATCTTTGCAGATGCTAAACACACGAGTTGTTAAATCTTGTGTTTCTTTCCTTTCCTTTGAGTTGAGGTGGGGTTTGCACCCACACTGGAGCAGTGAGAGAAAGCTGAGGCGGGAGAAGAGCGTGCAGAGCCAGGGGGATGGGACCAAGATGGAAGCCACGGCAGTAGGTGGGCAGGAGAGGAGAGCAGGCGTGAAGGGAGCCTGTGAGAGGAAGGAGGAGGTCAAATAAGAGATCTAGTTTGCAGTGTCATTAAACGATTTGCAATAAACTGGCCTAATGCTTCAGGAATTTCTTGGCTTGAACCAATTAAAAATATATTTTAAAAAAAGACATAAGAGGAGAACGAGAAATGTGATTAATCCTCGAAGACAAGTCAAGGATGGGAGCCCTGTCTCCGCTGAGTCTGGCAGCCAGATGAACCAGGATGTCTGCAGACCATCTCGTTGGTCTGACTTTGGTGCTGCCATGAGGTGGGGCTGGTTAGCAGAACTGGGGAGTTTCTTTTGGACCAAAGGAAGGAATGAAATGGTTTGAAAAAAAATACACTGAAGAAAAAGAGAAGAAGGAAAAAAAGATTTACTTGCCAGCAACCCACATCACACATATTTCTCTGATCAACTCAATATAAACTATAAACTCTAGCAATGGGAAAATTAATGTGAATCCTGGTGGTCTGGACTCATCAGAGCCAGAGCTGGGACCGGGCACAGCCTTTGGCAGGCAGGCAGCCTGCCCAGGAAGAGGGAGAGGAGTGAGAGGGAGCCCTAGGCGCTCAGAAGAAGAATGAAGATGAGCGTCAGCATGCCTTTAAAAACAGAATTCTAGATGGGAGAGGCAGGGACACCATCCTATGGCCACTGAAGCTCACAGCGGTTCCCACGTCTGCCCTCACACCTGGGAACTACAGACTCCCAGAGCAGTAGCTTCTGATGCCACCCACCCCCACCCCCGACAGTGTCCCCTGAGGTGTCTGGCAGGACATGGAGCCCCCATGTTCACTGGCGTCTCTTTTCAAAGGTTCCAAAGTTTCCTACAAACATCTCAATTTATTTTAAGCAGCCTTTTATGTTTCTCATATCCACCAGTTTTTCTAAACTCTTCCTGAATTTCTTTGTATCTTCAACCTGTTTATATCCTGAGTTCTTGCTTCATCCTTTCTTATTTACTTCCTTAAAACTTTTAATATATCAGGATTTGGTGAAGAAGACTATTCACTTTCTGCAAGCCTTTTTGGATCTCCCAGAATTTAAACACATTTTATCTAGAGTCTTCCTCTTTCTAGACACTCTGAAGGCCTACTGTGTGCCAGGCCCTGTGTAGAGCAGTGTGATCACAAAAATGAACGGTCACGTTCCTGCCGCCAGGCAGTGAGGCCATGGCGGGAGAGGGCTATCAAAATACACCCCGCACGACAGTAAGGAAGTTGGGAAGAAGAGACCCAACTCCAGACACTTGGGGAGCTGAAGGGGTCAAGAAAAGATTCCTAGAGGAGAAGATACTTGAGTCTTGAAAATTGAGAAGCAACTCGCTAAACCAAGGGAGGCAGGAACTTTCTGGGGAAGAGAGTGGACAGGAAGGTGCCATAGGCAGAGGGGGCACCATTCCAAGAACAAGGAGCAAACGCCAGATGACCTGAGACAATGGCCCAGTTCGCGGGGGCTGGCGTGGGGGGCGGGGCTCCGAGACAGGCTGCCCTGGACCTTGCCACAGGCCGAGTCTCAGTCTGTGATTCCCAGAATCTTCAAATGCCTTTTCAGTAGAAGAGCACAGTCACTCAAAATTAAATACAATTTTCCCTATAGAAAAAAAAAAGTGCTAGATTTTTTTGTTTTTAGTTTTTTTTGCTTATTTTTTTCCTCACCATTAAGAAATGGTTCAGTATCTTAGAAGTGAACATTTGTTCTGTTTACAAGACAGACTCACTGTTCTTTTGTTCTCAGGGTTCTTACCAGATCCTAAAAATGGCTGAAACTCTAAATGCAAGATCAAAGTGGAAATCCCTAAACTTTTCTATGCACAGAAAAGGAATCGCCAAGGGACTCACTCGTTCTCTTAATTCTTTCTTGTATAGATTTTATTTATTTATTTTTTGGGGGGGTGAGAGGGAGAAAGAGAGGGAGAGAAACATAAATGTATGAGAGAAACATCAATTGGTTGACCCTGCACACCCCCAACCGAGAACCTGGCCTGCAACCCAAGCTTGTGTCCTGACCAGGAATGAACTGGTGACCTTTCAGTTCGCAGGCTGGTGCTCAATCCAGAGTCACACCAGCCAGGGCCGATTCTTTCTTTTGCATTTTAATGAAATTGTCTTGGTACTGTCCAGTGTGGCTTATATGGTTGGGCATCACCCGCAAAGTAAAACATCACTGGTTCAATTCCCGGTCAGGTCACATGCCTGATTGTGGGTTCAGTCCCCGCTCTGGGCACTTAAGGTAACTGATTGATGTTTCCCTCTCACATCAATGTTTCTCTCCCTTTCTCTCTCCCTTCTGTTCTCCCTAAAAATAAACAAAATATTTTAAAAAAATTGTCTTGCATAAAGTTTCCTAAAGGATTCCAGTGATTTCAAGCAAGCTAATTACAGCAGTCCCATGCCCCTTATTTGTGAGGGATACGTTCCAACCCCCGGATCTCCAGTGGACACCTGAAACCGCAGACAGCACCGAACCCTGTACATCCTACACAGTTGTGTGCTGCGCAACGACGTTCTGGTCGACAGATTGCATATGTGACGGTGGTTCCATAAGATTTTAATGGAGCTGAAAAATTCCTGTTGCCTAGTGACACTGTAGCTGTTGTGACGTCAGCACAATGCACTGCTCACATGCTCGCGGTGGTGCCAGTGCAAACAAACCTACTGCGCTGCCAGTTGCTGGAGAGTACCGTCCACACAACTACATACAGGGCATAACACCTGACGGTAGCAATAAACGGCTGTTACAGGTTTATGTATTTACTGTATTTTTATTGTTAGAGTGTAGTTTCTACTTATAAAAAGGTTTGCTGTAAACAGTATGCAGTGTTATGCCAGCAGCAGCCTCACATGTCTCGCGTTCACCGCAGCTTCTGCTTGCGTCATTTTCTCTCAAGCTTGATTTAACCTCATGTTGCTTCGTCCAGTAACACACGACACAGTTTTGTAGCCTGGGCACAGTAGGCCGTACCACCTAGGTTTGTATAAGTACAGTCTGCAACGTTCGCACGACAATGAACTTGGCCAACCACACACTTCTCGGTACGCATCCCAGAGGGGTGCGTGGCTGTATATATGCACTTGTGAAAGCCGACAGGCACACTAAGAGGTTAACAACCATGACTAATAAAATAGAACAATTATACCAACATGCTGTAAAACAGTTACGTAAATAAGGCACTATTACATAAAACAGGGTGACCGGAACACAAGCACCGCCGCGCCGCCAGCCGGTCTGACGGGTGCGAAGTGACGGCAGCGCGGGTACGCCAGGCAAAGGGAGGATTCACGTCACAGGCAGGCGGAGCAGGACGCATGAGATTTAGTTGTGCTGCTCAGAACTGCTCGACTTACAACTTATCTATTATTTATTTCTGGAATTTTTCCATTTACTATTTTCAGACTATAGCTGACCACAGGTGACTAAATCCGTGCAAAGCGAAATCACTAAGAGGGCACTGCTGTAATCCTTCTTTCATCTTCCTGTGCAAAAGGCTTCTCTAAGTGTTCTGGCTCACTGAGTCTATAATTCTGCTCAACACACTATATGTCCCTTAGCTTAGAAAACGGACTAGGGTTTTACTTAAGCACGTAGTTATGTGTGCAAAAAACAGACTGAGGAGAAGAGTGGGCCACGGTAAGAGTTCTAAGCGTGTCCTTGGTAGATGTGCCACAGTCTCGAGGTGCGCCTTCGGAAAATACCGACTGTTACTGAACCGCATTGGAACCCTGGTTGTTAGGGCAGACAGCTGCCGCCCGGTGCCCCGGGCAGAGTTTATTCCACGCACCTGCCTGGGCACCTGCACCACGTCTGACGGGATCAGTATCACCAGTGTCGTCTGAACATCGAGGACATTCTTCTGAGGTGGGAATTTCTACTTGTATTTAGTGGAAAACAAAAAGGATTAATAGGACTTTGGCCTAAAACTATAAGCTGTTTCTTAGTCATTTCCTATTTAGATTTCAAGTTGCTTAGCACCTTTGGGGACTAAGCTGTCTCTCACTAATGTTCTTGTCCAACTGGCAGAGGACAAACAGAGCAGCTCAGTTCCCCCGTATGGAGTTGCTGTTTGTCTCTCCTGGCAACGCAGACCCCACCAGCCTGGCCCGTGTCTTCAGCGCAGCTCTCAGCTGCAGACTCCCTTCCCCTTCGGGGGCACCTCAGGGGGCCACCTGTGTTTCCCCCTCCCCCAGCACTGCGCACTGCCACTGCCAGCCCTTCACCCCAAAGCAGAGGGCTTGCACAGGTTTCTCTGAGACATCCAAGCCAACAAGTGTTTTTCCAATTTGCAGTGATTCCTTGTTTTGGTGTTGGAAAAAACACTACAAGGTTCTTTTTTTTTTTTTTCTTAATCACAAAGTGTACATTCCCAACAGGAAAAGAGATGAGAAACTGAGAAGTGGGGGTTGGGAGTGGAGTGGGGAATAGGATGGGGTAGCAAGAAAGACAACCAGCTGGTGGTTAGATCTGAGATCTGTTTGAACTCACCATGGAAATACCACGCTGGAAAGTCAGCTCACATTTACCTATCTGCCCTGTGCTGGAAACTGCGCTGGGCTTAAGTCTAAGTACACAATGCTGACAGCTGGATTTAGTTGTTGAAGGTCTGAGGAAGGTATGTGAGGAGTCAAAAAATTCGAGATAAAGGTTGTCTCCCACACATTCTTCAAACTCAACTCCGAGTCTTCCTCCCCCGCTGCCTGCCCCCCAGCGAATCACCGCGAGCCTGAGCTCCCACTAAAATCTGTTCACGTCTCTGTGGGGCAATTCCTGGGTCTGATGTGCTCTGCGGCCCACATGTTCCCGCAGAACTGTCTCTCCATCTCTACCAGGAGATCCTCAACCGTGGGGACGAGGTCTCGCTGTTCTCACGGGAATTCTAAACACACTCCAATTCTCAGCACACCAATTTCTGAAACATCCAAATACTGAACCCAGCACTGGAGAACAGATGGTTTCTGTTTCCCAGGTGGAACTCATGAACCCCTATGGATTTTGGACTCACCAGCCTCACAGTTATGGGAGCCAATTTTTTTTAATATAAAAATTCCTGTTTAATGTTTAGTAAACTCCAGTGTGCCAAGCCTGTTCTCTACAGAGGGGCCTAAAATGATGCTTTTCTTTTTTTAACCCTCACCTGAGGACAAGTTTTCATTGCATTTAGAGAGAGAAAAAAAACATCGATGTCAGAGAAAAACATTGATCACTTGCCCCAACCGGGGATCAAACCCACAACCTATGTATGTGCCCCGACTGGGGATCAAACCTGCAACCTTTTGGTTTACAGGACGATGCTCCAGCCAGCTGAGCCACACTGACCAGGGCTGGGAGCCAATTCTTTAAAATAAATCTCTTCCTCTTTCTCCCTCTCTCTTTTACCCTTTCTCTAATTCTCTCTCTCTCTCCCTCTCTCTCTCTCTCTACATATTTATGTAAATTTGGTTCTGCTTCTCTGTAGAACCCTCACTAAAACAGGGATACAGGAAGCTAGAGATACTTTAAGAAAGAAATGTCTATAGGGGTCCTTAATGGCCTGTTCTAGTTCACGGTCAGAGCCTAGAAGACCTTAAGGAAGTATCTGATGGGAATCCGAGTTGTGAAGAGCTGAGCAAAAGGAGGCATGGCTGCTGTCTGTGGAATTCACCATTCCGAGGGCCAGGGGCCGCCCAGCCTGCCAGTGTCAACCAGCGACTGTCTGGCTGGAAGAACAAGCAGCAGTGTTCCAAGAGAGGCATAAATGGGCAGCCCTGTGGGCCCAGTGACAACAGTGCAGTGACACCGTGGGCTGCTCTGAGAGGCAGGTGGGGGAGGGGCACTGGGTTGGGGAAGAGGTGTACGTGGGGAGCAGAGAAATGCACAGGAAGTGGGTTAGTTCCCACTCCCCACGAGTCCGTCCTCTCCCTGGGTTCTGGCCATGACTGGGAGCGTTGCCACCCCCTGAGCTCTGGCTTCTGAAGGACAGTCCCCAGAACAGAGTTGGGCAGCTCGGGGCGGGACAGAGGCCCAGAAACTCCTGCAAGAAAACACTCCACAAACATTTGCTGACCAAATTGGTGAATGGATAAAGCCTGGAATTTACAGAACGCTTAAAAATATTACCATCACGTGTTCTCTCATCTGGTCCTCAAAAAAAAAAAAAAAAAAAGCTATGAGAGCGTTGTCATTATTCCTGTGCTTATTTCACAGTTGTGACAATCTGGGAGATTAAGTGACTTGCTCAGAGCCACATGAACTCAAAGTGTTGGGGTTAAAACTTAAACCCAGTATCTTTTTTTCCCATTATGCCAGTTTGGCTCTTTATTGTATTCATGAGTTAAATTACGGTCACATGGGCCCTTGTCACCTTATGATCTTTCCTCCAAGGAGACCTCCTTCCTCTCTCCTGTCAGCTGTCTCACCTGATGGCCGATGCAGACAGGATGGCTCAGGAGTATGTGTCAGCTCTGAGTGCTGAAAGACCTGAATGGAGGAGTTACGGGTTCACCCTCCATTAAATCAGCATCAGCTTAACACGTCACATCAGCTTGAGGACTAAAATTCCCAGATACAGCATTACTACCCAGTTACCACCTATTTTATTTCCAAAGTCAACTGGAACCTAGGGATGATAGGATAATGGGGAGAATTAAAACTTTTAGGAAAAAAGTGAAAAATGAAGAATTACATAGGAGTGACGATCTAATGGCAGCTTAGTGGAGCTAAGGATGAAACAACAGCTTTTACATTGAACGCCAGCTCTGGTGCCGGCTGTAAGCACCCCCTGCGCTGGGTGAGCGCAGGTCTTAGGCTGGGTTGGGGCCGGAAGAGGGAACGTGGTGTCCATCGGCCATGTCTGCTGCTGGTTCAGGTGCACAAAGCGGGAACGTGTGAGCCATGTTTGGTCTCCTAGGCCAAAGCTTGTGAAAAGAAAGGTAAAAGGAATAAAGGAGATCAAAGTTACAGGCATTTCAAAAAGCAAGAATTAGACAAGAAGGTCTAAAGTGAGGCATTAGCAGCAAGAGAGAGTTACCACAAATAAAGTTTAGGCTCAATAGGAAAAAAAAGTCCTCTGCAGAGGAGATTAGGATGGGCACCCCCACAGAATGTGACGACAGCCATCATCCACATGGCCAGGGCAACCTGGAGTAGAGGGGAGTGCAGAGGTGAGGCACTTTGGGTGGTTCCGTTTTACCTGAAGACCAGAAGCTGGTGTCACCAGGAAGGGAGGAAGTCTAAGTGCAACCCCCACCCTCCGGCATCACGGTAAAAGAGGTCCGGACCGGGAAAGTTCTGCCCGAGGCCGCCTCCACACCCTGAATCCTCCAGCCTGGTCCTAGCCCCCCGTCATCAAAAGAAGTTCACTAAGATGCAGCAGGCAGAGTCTCGCCAGGCAGGCCACTCTGCACATTTTGTTCTTGTCTGAGGATAAACACCTGAACACATGCACAAGAGACCCCAGAGGAAAAGGAAGTCTCACATGCTGAGTGTGGGGCGGGGTGTGCGTGCGTGCGTGCACACCAGCACGCTGCCCGGCCTTGCCTCTAAATGCAGACTATGCCTTTGGGAATCCCTTCTACTGCTCAGCCTCCCTCGTACACCAGCCAACCAGCAAAACACAGCCTCCATTCTGCTCAGGAATGTGCTTTCGGAAACTTAATCTAACTGCTGAGTCCAGGCCAAATGCCTCATGGCATTAACCCAAAGACAGCACCCCTTTTCCCGCCTCTCCTGCCTTCCCGCCGCCTCCTCCAAGTCTGGGAGGCTGCAGTCCCATCCACCAGCTCCCTGCTCCCCATGACAAAACCCCTCCATGCCCGTCTCCCGAGTTCCAGAACCTCTCCGTCCTCCTAGTCAGGCCCAAACATTTCACTTCTGATTCATGTCTAAATGACAAGCCAATAGTTCTTGGCTTTCAAACAAGACTCAGTTGGCTTCTGCACAAGCCCCTTCTCTCACTGTGCCTTTTTGTGTTGCAACCAAACCCTTCCCTTTGTCCTCACTGCCAACTGCAGATCCCTTCAAGCACTAGAGAAAGAGGTGGCCAGGAATTTTTTTTAATAAAGCTATAAATTGTCTCTTCTCACACAGATATACCTTGAAGTAAAAGGAGGGCTCCAAAATAAATCTTCTACTCTCCAACTCTCCCTTCCTCCAATCAATAAAAGGTTTGGGCTGGTTTCTAATTAGGCCAAATGAACAGTTATGGAGTTTTTGAGCCTTCACAGACATGTGCTGACCATTTGCAGATGAACTCTCCTCCTAGATGAGCAGCATTACCCTTCAAAAGCCCAAATGTTGCTAAAAAGCACATCTTCTTTGTAGTAATGAACAACTGCAAACAACCTCACTGGCAATAGGATAGGCGTTCACTACATTATGGTAGAGACACTCAGGGGACATTCTAGGGCCACGAGTAACGATGATCCTGCTCTGGTGGGGGGTGGGGGCAGATGAACTAGAAAGGGGCAGGAGGGAGCCTGCTGGGATAGTGGTTACGCGGTGCACTCGCATGGAAAACACGCCAGGTGGTGCACTGAACATTAGCAGGCCGTACGTGCCTTACTGGATGCGTTTTATACTCAATAAAGAGAACGTAAGAATGGTCATGTGGCCCATGAGAAATGCTTATCACACAATGTCAGGGGAGGAGAATAGGGTAGAAACCACACACTCAGTAGTGTCATTACAACAGTGTGCACGGACAGGAATGGACGCGCACTGGAAGGGCGACTGCAAAATGACAATGGCAGTTGTATGATGACGGCGGGCTTAGAACCATTGCTTTCTATACAGTCCAAACCTTCTATAATGTGATTTTAGTCATAATTTTAAAATATGAAAGAGGTCTGTGATGGTAGGATGTGTATAGCTCTGACCTCAACCTCTCTTTTCATGAAGGGATGACCTTTCCACACCTTCCTCCATCCTTACCCAAGTCTCCCGAGTCCCCCACTCACCCCACAAGCACAGCTGGAGGGGAGGGCTCGGCTGTGAGCCCGCTCCCCAGAGGCCCAGCATGCAGAGATGCAGTGGGTGCTCCTTCTGCCACAAAGTGGCTCTTGTGGCCAGAGGGGCTCCAAGAAGCAGCCCAGACTCAGCCTGGCCCCCTGGGGAGACAGGGCCCCACCCTGCCCTCCTCCCTCCTCTGAGGGAAGGGCAGGGCTGTATCACTGTTTCCCAAGCAGTGGAGACCCTCCAGGAATCTGGGGACCAGAGGGCAGAGAAGAGTCTTTTCTCCCCGGCTTTCTCACTTCCCCATCTCTCCTCACTCTCCTCCCAGGACTCCTGCCTCTCAGCCCAGGGGCGCTGGCTGACCTTGACAGAGGAGCATTTCAGAAGTCTGACGCCTTAGGCATGACCCACAACCTAAAGACCACCAACCTCCTGGAACCACCAGGAGGGTGACGATGGCGGGGACATGGAAGCCCAAAGCAAGGCTGTCAGGGACAAGGGGCGCCGCTAAGTCACAGGGGGACAAGCTCTGAAGATCTCACAGTTTAAATCCAAACACCCTTAAAGTCTCAGCGCGTTTCCCTATGCCCTGTACATTAGGGTCCAGGAAAGGGGAGATAATTCTTAGCACCCTAACTCTAGACTCAGCCTGTAAGGATGGGTGTCAGGGCCGCTCTCCAGCCTTCAGAGTCGAGTCTCATTTGCCGTATTTGCAGTGAGTGTAAAACTAGGCAGCGTGTGTGTTGTGCCTGGGCGCCATAGCAGAGCAGACCCCATGGTGATCACACATGACAGTAGCATGGCAGACCCCATGGTGATTACACATGACAGTAGCACGGCAAACCCAGTGGTGGTTACACAGGATGGTAGCATGGCAGACCCCATGGTGATCACACATGACAGTAGCACGGCAAACCCAGTGGTGATTACACATGACAGTAGCATGGCAGACCCCATGGTGATTACACATGACAGTAGCATGGCAGACCCAGTGGTGATTACACATGATGGTAGCATGGCAGACCCCATGGTGATCACACATGACAGTAGCATGGCAAACCCAGTGGTGATTACACATGATAGTAGCATGGCAGACCCCCATGGTGATCACACATGACAGTAGCATGGCAAACCCAGTGGTGATTACACATGATGGTAGCATGGCAGACCCCATGGTGATCACACATGACAGTAGCGTGGCAAACCCAGTGGTGGTTACACAGGATGGTAGCATGAAGTCCTCTCCTGACAGCCTCCTTGGACCAAACTGTCACTGAATCCCTTCCTTGTTTCTCTTCTCCTTAGGCCTTTCTCACACAGTTTCCTTTTCACTGTGTCCTACTGTTTATATTCTAGGCCTTTGTAATATGCTTGCCGTCACAGAGAATGGGATGGGCAGGCTCTGTTCAGACCATACAGAGCCCTGTACATGCTCCAACCACAACCGCTGTGCAGAGGATGGAGGGGACAGTGAGCAGTTGGCACGACCACCTAACACCACAGAGTGACCAAGCAGAAAGATGTGGCGGGGCCCAGCACTGGGGCCCACAGAAATAGTTCAACCATGTCAAGTTCCCCTCTTTCTAGACACTCGCTCCAGACACTCCACGTCCCCTACTCAGACAGTGGCACCACAAGGGCATGGAGCCCCTCCACCATGGGACCATTGGGCAGCTCCCACATTCCAATTTAAAATTTCAATGATCAGGAGCCCCTTTATGGTAAGACTAAAGACGGGTTATGAAGGGTGGGGGAGTGGAGAGGGAATGGGAGAGAAGGGAGACTGCACCATGGCACAGGAGCAGAGGGACAGCACTCACTGGCTAATGTCACAGTGGCTGGCACGCTGGCCACGGCCCCCACGGGCATCCGGGCCACACACTGGTACCGTCCCACGGTGCGGTTGTTGAGAGCAGTGATGACGAGGGTCCCGCGAGAGATGAGGATGCCCAGAGCATCATCGGAACCACTCAGTTCCTTCCCGTTCAGGCGCCAGGTGGTGTTCACGCCCGGGGGCTCCACCACGCAGCCCAGGATCACAGTTCCTCCGAGCTTCTGGACGGTGGAAGGAGGCTGGACAGTCACCTGAGGGACCTCGACTGGAGGAAGAAGAAGGATACAGCAATGAAGTGACACTCTTAAGAATCCAACATGACACTCTTAAGAATCCTTACGGATGCCCGTAAGGAAGCCACAGAGCCTGGGACTTTTTGAGAAGCACAGCACCCAGGCAGCCATTCAGAGCTGAACAAGCCAGAGGAGTTGATCTTTCTCTGAAGAACTCGACTGTGCTCGGGTCCCTTCGCCAACCTGTCCCTGTGCCCGGACAGTGGAACGGAGTGGCAGTGTGGGGCACGGGCGAGCACTCAGGCTCTGGACTCGGAGAGACCTGAGTGTGAGTCCCAGCCCCATGGCTCGGAGCCATGTGACTTTAGCCTTTTTGGGTCTCAGTTTCTTATCTGTAAAATGGGGCAATAATACTTGCCTCAGAGGGCTGTTGTGAAGCTTAGAAACAATGCAAACTGCCTGCCACAATCTCATATAATAAATGCTCAGTAAAAGGCAGTCATTATTATTGCTCCTTCTCTTCCTCTGGCATGCACTGGAAATGATTAAAGTACCCAAAATAACCCATACGATGCTGTTGAGATCATTTCTCATCTTGTACTACTGAGCGTGTCCCTGAAGGCCAGTGGGAACGAAGCGTTCTTTCAAACGCCGAAGGAGGAGGGCTTTGGAAAGGGTTCTGGAGGAAGGCACAATGTGGCCATCTGATGTCGGGGCAACTGTTCCCCGAGAGGCGCAGGCTGAGAAAGGGAAGGGCGGCAGCACTCACCCAGGTCGGCGAAGCAGCCCGCGGTGGCTAAGAGGAGGCAGGTGAGTGTGACCTCAGGCTTCTTTCCTCCCCGAGCCGTCATCATCCCACGCAGCAAGGTGTGTTACAGAGCGTCCAAAGCCAACGTCCCATAAGCCACCAGGGTCACTCACAGAGATCCCGCAGTCCCCTGAACCACTCTGTCGTGAGAGAAAGAAATGGCTGCAGTGAGAAGGCCTGGGATGCCCGTAAGGAAGCCACAGAGCCTGGCTTTGTCCCTTCACCCCCTTCTTTTCTCATCTAAAAGAAGCTTCTTCTAAGTTAACCCCCACACCTTGGGCTAGAAGGTGATTTTACAATGGCAAGAATGCTGGAGCCTTGCCCAGGGCACCACCAGCCACAAGGATGGGGGAGGGGTGCACACAGGGAGGGGGTGAACATCTAGCATAGATGCTAGAAAAAGATGAAGCTATTGTTGCCACTGGTTTGCAGGACACCAGATGCCTTCGGCCACGTGGTACAGGCCACGTGGACAGCGCTGCCCCTCGGCAGTGCAGCTGAACCCCTGTTTAGGGGATGTTACTAACGAAGGAGCCCTGAAGAGATGCATCAAAGACCTCAGGTTCTGGTTGTCCCCAGTCCTGTACCTGTATCTCTGCAAACTTTTTTTTTATTCTTAGAATCAATCCACCGTGCTCAGCTGTGTGTAACCGCCAGCCCCACAAACACCACAAAAGCCACACATCAGCCAAGGCCCCCACCTCCTCCCTCCCCTGGTCCTGGGATCCTGGCACTTTTTAATTCTACAAAATCTGCACTCTTGACGACAGACTGGCCATGGGGACTCTCCACTCCAGAGCAACATTCCTTTGGGGCCCTCAACCTGACCCCGCTGCACCTCCAGCCCCAGCTGACCTACCTCAGCTACCAGCCACCCTCTTGCTGACTGCCACAGTATTCTTTCTTTAAGTGTCCTTTAAGCTACAGTCCTTAAAAGATTCATCAAAATAGCAGAGAGACAAGTGTGCACTCTAATGCACAGTTCTGTCACAGCCAAAACCAAGATTTGGCTTCCATGTTTCCACTGCTGCCCTTAGAGACATCAGGCCACTGAGGAAAGTGTGTCAACACTCACTGGGCAGGGAGGCAGCAGAGTGAGCTTCGGTAACAGTGTAACCGTGAAGGCAACGTGCCGACAATCCACGCAGTGGATGCATTGTCCTGGATTATGCACAGGTGGAAATACTAATGGTAATTTCCAGGAGGGTGACAGACATTCAAAACGTTAAACTCTTCTGGACCAGCTATCTAACCAGAGACTCTTTCAAAGACTCACAGTCACCACTGAAAAATCAGGAGTAGTTAAGCTACGCAACTGAGTGCTTCATGGTGCTCGCCAGTCTCTGAAGTTCTGGCTACCCTCGGGATCGCTGCTGACCTTGGGGATGAAGGCAGGGCTTCGGGGCTCTTGCTTTGTGCTAGGGGCTTGCCTAAACCTTCAGCTTCTCCAAGCTCCGTTGGCCCTTTGGGTTTTCACCTGGCTGCTGAGAGACGAGAGGGCCACAGTCACTCTGGCCAGCAAGCACCCTCCAAAGCAGGTTGAGGACCTGCCTGACCTTTAGTCCGTTTTCCAGGAAAGAGCTCTTTCCCTTCGATTTTTAACTCCTCCCTTTGCCTTGTATCTTCAACATCAGAGACTCCTCTGTCTCTCTGGGAAAGGACAGGGGACACTTTCTATAAAAGGAGAGAGAAAAACTTGAAAGAAGCTTTTCAGAAGTTCTTTCTTGACAAGTTAAAATACTTTCCTCTTCTTATAGAGAGGTTTTGCGCTTTTTTGGACAATCCAGTAAATCAAAGGGTCGTGTTATTAGCAAAGTGAAATAAAGGAAATCTGCAAAGGATGTGAGAGTGTCAGGGAAGGGCTGGAGGCTGGGCATTTGGGGTGGTAGAGGGACAGGCTTCTACCGCTTCAGGTTTCTTTCTTAGCTCTTATGGAGGAGGTATTCTTCTAATCTTCATAAAACCCTGTAAGGTGGGGGCTGTTATCCCCATCTCCCAGGTGAGGACGTTGCGTTCCAGGGGCTAATAACTTGCTCTAGCTCATGTAACTGCAGGCCTGGAATGGAACCCTCATTGGGCTCATTCCAAAGCTCTGGGCTTTTAATCACAATAGTAGCCTTTTCACACGTTTTCTATCAGTGCTCTGCACCCAGTGGGTGGCAGGCAGAGTTGCAATATGGGTGATGTAGAACAGTGAGGAACTTTAACAGTGATTTATAGAGAAAAAGCTCATTAACGTGTTTACAAACCAATATCAAAAAGCAAGGTTTTGGTGTCGTCTCAATTTTCCAGATACTTGTTTTAACTCTCTACTTTCCCCAAGTGAATAACATTTTTCTAGAACGCTGCATGGATTACCAGTCACAGGAACTTAGGGAACTTGAGTTTTCATGATGCTCTCCAGTTTCCCCAAGTTCTTAAGGAGTCTGTGGACACCTGCTCCTTCCCAGCCCCACAGAAGGAAGGAAAGGAGGAGAGGAGGGAGGAAGGGAGGAAGGAAGGAAGGAAGAATGGAAGGAAGGGAGGGAGGAAGGAAGGGAGGAAGGAAGGGAGGAAGAATGGGAGGAAGGAAGGAAGGAAGGAAGGAAGGAAAGAAGGAAGGGAGGAAGGAAGGGAGGAAGGAAGGGAGGGAGGGACCTGGGAGGGAGAGAGGCAGGGAGACAGAAAATGAACACAAAGCAATAAAGGGTGAAGAAGAAGACCAGCAGACAGGGGGACAGGAGGGCTGTTTCTTATCTGAGCACAGGGTGGCTGCAGAGGTGTTTGCGTTGTAAAGTCCACAAAGGTTTTACTGAGGAAATTCAGCTCTGACCCCCTCCTGCTTAACAAGGACCAGCCAAACAATTCCTGTTACTTCTGCAGCCTCGGTAATTTATAAGGTTCAAAATGGAAACAGACCCCACTGCTGCTGCTGGCTGCCATCCTGCTTTTAAAAGCAACAAGGAGAAAAGAATGTAGCTGGGGAGGAAGAGAGAGTGAGAGGAAGCAGGTCCCCAAAGCAGGAGAAAGGAGTTAACTCATTAATTCCCACAACAAACTTATGAGCAGGTACCATTCAACGACCCCAAAGCAGGACACTGGGGTTTCCTCCACATAAGAGAAGTGTGACAATCACACGGGGCCGGGCGGGGGTCCCTGTGACAGCGACGCACCTTAGTTAACAGCTGGGTGACTGGTTACCTCCTGGACCAAGTCACCCAGTGAGCTTGGTCTAGAAAGATAATTCCATAGATACAGATTTCTGAGCACGTTGCCTTAATGATTAAAAAAAAAAAAGCAAGTAAGGCTAAACTGGAGCGCCACGTGCAGCGTGACTTGCCACATGGTGAAACAAACAGGTACAAGTTCAAAGTTGCGTAAAAGCATCAGTAAGGCCTGTCACTTTTCTCAGCAATGCAAAGTATGTCTATTTTCTTTCTCATCGCAAAGATTCTTACTTTCTACGCATTTTCTCAGAAAAAGAGGAGAGATAAAAAAAAATCAAAAATAAGAGAGAAGGAAAAATGAATTCTTGACATTAATTCCTGAGGCCTAGCTTCTTGCTTTTTAGAGAGCTACTTGGACACAAAACATAAAACCTGTCTGAAAATTTAACTGCTGACATATATATTCCCACTGAAATAATCACCAAGCAGACATTTTTGAACCTTTCCAAAAACAACAACAACAGAATACACTTCTGAGGTTGAGAACGAGCATGAGAAATTATAGCCTCAGTATTTATTTTGCAGGAAAATTACAAACAACTGAGAGCTGGTCATCGTCAGGAGATGTTCCCCCAAGAGGGCAGTTGACTGGCTGGAGCAAAAGCGAGACAGACAAGGGCCCCATGTCACGCGGATCACTGGGGCCCCTGCAGCTCCCTCCACAGGGAGGCCTCCGTGATCTAAAACACAAAGCACACCCCTTGGATGGCCTATGACCAGCAACTGAGCAGAGCTGAACAGGAGAGCGCGTGATCTAGCAGAGAGCATAGAAGAGACTCTTTTAAAACATTCAGTGGCGAGAAACACATCTGGCAAATTTTTGTTCCGTTGGTTGGGAGGGGCTAGCCCATAAGAAAAGAAGTATTTCTAACCCTACATGACATTCTTCACATGTTCCTGATTCTGTAGAGTGGAATTCACTTTTCCCAACTGTCTTCTAAGGTGGAGAGAAGTGTTCCTCCTAAAAGGTGGTGCCAAGTGGTGGAGGGAGTGCTGGCTGCCCTCGCCTCAAGGAAGAGGGTGGTGCCCCCCACACAGGGCAGTGGCACTGGGGGAGACAGTGGGGAAGCAAGTGAATTAAATTCTCGGAGGGCCGAATGTGTGAGTTCAGATAGATTTAAGAGAGGGACTGCAAAGGTCATTTTTACTTAAAAAGTTGTATCCATAGACCTAATTAAAAGGAAGCATTTTAAATTAGGAGGGACCCTTAGAGAAAATAAAACAATAGCTTAGAATAATGCCTAATGGCTATTGAGTGTTATCAGTGAGGAAGGAGAGAGATTTGCAGAAGGTCTCCCAGCTGATTAAGAAGGGAGACTTCGGGGTACAAGTCAGGTCTGACTCCCAGTCCAGTGCTCTTTCCGCGATCCCGACACTGCCTTCTTGGGGTCAGGTTAACCAACTGCTAGGACTGCTTTTAGAACTCAGTTTGCAGTGTTTTTTAATTAACTTTCTTGTGCATAAAAATAATGTTGCCTGGATCATTATTGGTTTATAGGAACTTTCTGTACGGTCACTTTCACTCTTTTACCATTTTACCCTAATCTAGAACAATCTCTTGCTGCTCTTCCCCCAAACTCCTCAATGAATTTTTTGCAATGATGAAGACATTCTATATTTGGGCTGTCCAAAATGCTAGGTAGCCACTAGCTACTTGTGGCTATTAAATCCTTAAACTATAGCTAATGTGCCTGAGGAATTGCCTTTTTTAATGAAAATTTAAGTAGCCACATAGGGCTAGTGGTCACCACTAGGTCTAGCTTTCTAGCTCTTATCTGCCTGGCCCAGAGGGGACACAGCTCACTTACCCTGGACGACACAGTTCTAGACCCGTGTCCAGAACCTGGACCCGGACCGCTCTGATGTCAAACAAGGGAGAGTAACTACTGCTTTCAGATTCTTAAGTGCGAGCCAGCCCCTAAACATACATCTAGCTTATTCTTTATCCACATTTTGTGTATGAGTCTTCTATTTAAAAACTGTGTAGTTTGATTTTATTACTATTGGGAAGAAAGAAAATATCACTGCAGTCTACTACACATAAGTATGCAAGCCACCACTGTAACAGAAAACGGATTCAGTCCTGAGAACCTTAAAGCAAAACGTGGGCCATCAGCCAGCTAGTGCTCAGCAGATACCCATAAGCTCCCTGTGTCCCAGCCTTCAGCCTAGGGCCAGGCACTAGCACAGCCAACGAGGTGGAAGTGAGCAAGTCACGTGTCACTTGCAGACCAAGGCAGTTTAGAGCTAGAGAAGGAGAGAGCTGCTTCTCCCATCCCAAGGCAGCACAATCTACGCCAGGAGAAGACATAAACCTTTGTTGCACAAAACCACTGAAGTTTGGGGACTATCTCATGTAACCTCTTAGTCTAATACCTTCACTGATCAATTCAGTCACAAACGCGAAATGGCAAATGAGAGCAGAGCGAGGAGAGCATGTTTTCAGGAAAGGTTTTCTGGATCCAGGGTTTGGAGCTGGGCCTTCTGGAACATGCACGTGTAAGGAGACAACAGCACCGCAGGAAGGCGGGGACACAGGTGTGTGGAAGGGGGCGCACCGAGCAGTTTGGCTGCTGATATTGAGCAGGAGTCTTTAATTTTTCGGATCTTGCTCTCACTAATAAAATGTTCTGGGCAAATATCCCTTATGCATGTGAATGTATTTATAAATTAAATGTGTGTACTGCTAAACTAACATGTAAAAAAGTAGGTAAAAGTGAAACCATATTTTAATGGCTTGTTAATCATGGTTGTTAGTAATATCATTAAGCTAACACTGGGTGCCTATTTAGGGGTAGGTTCATCACCAGCAACAAGGATGTAATCTCTTTCAAATAGTCTGCGTGAATGGTAATTATTTTGGGGACTTCTCATCAGATGTGATTCCATCATCATTGTTTTTACTTCCTAATGTGGCTTGACAAGGGTCAGCTCTGCTGTTTTCTCCCTGTTTGCTTGAGCTTAGATTTCAGCAAACTCTACAACCCAGCTTGTTTGTAGCAATCTCTTTAAGCCACTTATCCTTTTGTGAGAGGTAATTTAGTTAACACTAAATAATATAATCTGTAAATCCACTTAACAGAGAATGGGAAAGCTGAGGAGTGAATGAAAGGCAGCGGAGACCGCTGGGTGCTGCCTGACACACCACCACGGTGCCTCTGTCACTCCCGACCTTAAACACTGGGAAAACTTCATTTCTCTCCTATTCCTTTTCTAGAAAGAAATAAACATTACGAGAGTCTCTGGTATTTTCTTCCAGTGTCCCAATGAGCTTTCCCCCTTAGGAGCTTGCGCCCCACTTTGGATGGAGCCTATCCTGGAAGAACGAAAGGAGAAAAGGGAGGAATGTGAGGGTAGAACGTGGTGGGAGACGAGGGAAAAAGAGCTTGAAATGTACACCATAGGCAGGTGGGAACTGCTGATGGTTTTTGAGAAGGGAATAGATTAGCAAAACCTGGGTTTGTCATTCTCACAGAGCCCAATACTTATAACACGCTGCTAACAAACATGGACAGAGCCCGTTTCCTCTCAGGCAGGTGAGGGCCCTCCCCACGGTGGTGGGGTGGGAAGAGGACCTGGGCAATCCCCCCCACCACCCCCAGAGAGAAGTCACCTCTGCCTCCAAGGGAAGGTCTAATCTCTTGATTCACCCACTGGGCAAATCTAATCTTCCCCCACCTCCACCACTTGAGGAAGAAGTTACTAAGGAGTCTCCTTTTCTTTTTGTTACATATATCTCTTCCTGAAAATAGCCTCATTTCTTTAAAGAGATTTTTTAAGAAACCTACTGGGGGTGGGGGAACCACAAACCTTTATTGCTAAACTGGAAAAAAAGAACCGAGAGAAAAGGAAAACCACTTCCTTTCTTCTACACCCCTCCTCAATCCCCCCAACCCTATTCCACATAAATTCAATTTGACAACCCTGCTAATTGGATAAACGCAGCTCCTACTCTCCTAGAAGGCCATTCCCTTTCCTTTCTTTTTCTTTCTTTCTTTCTTTTTTTTTTTTGTTTTGTTTTTGGAGGGCTCAAAACAGGGTGATTGTGCTGTTCTTTAACACGAATTCCATCTGCTTTATTTCTCTCTCCATTCATGCTCCTTTTGAATATTTATGAAGCCTTCCCTCCTGCCTGTCCCCTTTCCATCCCACCTCCACTGCCTTCTCCCGGCCTCCCGCTCCCCACCCGGCCTCCAGCCTCCTTTCCCCTTCTCTCGGAGTGGACAAAAACCTTCCAAATGCCCCCCCTCCCTTGCTTTAGATAAACACAGGCAGTGTCAAGTGTGAAGCATAGGGGGAGGTGGATAGGGGGTTCAACTGCCAGTCAAGCCCCCCGCCTTCAATGAGGCCCAGGGGCCTACCCTAATCTGCTGCATGCTTGCCATATGGGGGCTGTGTTGCCCCGGGAAACACTAACAGGCAGAACGGAGCTTAATAGAGTCCATACTCATTGTAATGCAGTGAGATAGCTCAGGGCACCACTGCCCCTTCGGTGGTTTCTGGTTTCGGTCTTCTGTTGCCCTCTTCCTTTCTGTTTTTCCTCCCACTTTCTCTCTTTCTTCCTTTCAAAAGGACCAGGTCCGCAGAGAGCAGTAACCTGGAGAGGCTTGGGCTGGCAGAAAGGTTGAATCTGGGAGTTAGGAGTGAGGAAGGGTATGGTGGTGTTGGTGCTGGGTTGAGGCTGGTGGGAAGAGGTGAGAAGTGGGAGCTCCCAGGAGAGCAGAGAGGGGTGCACATCGGCTCAGGGGAGGGATCATGTGGCTCTGTGTGTGTGCAGGTGTGCCCAGCCCTGAGCCTGCGCGTCTGTGGAAGAGTGTGGCAGGGGGGCAGGGCCCATCAGGGAGCACAGAAACCTTCATATTCATTCAGCTGCCTATGCTGAGCTACCCCAGCACCACCCCATCTCTAACCCCAGTCAATGTAAGGTCACAGAAGCCGGTGACATCTTCCTCCCCAGGTGTCAGTCCGGTGGCCAGTTCCCAGCTCTCCGCAGTTGCCCTGGGAAGTCACAGGTCAATGAAATGAAACCACTTTAGACATAAATTCCTGAAGGGACAGAAGACCCACCAGCCTGCGTGGTTGGGGCCCTTTTCCTCCTGTGGCTGACGGGTAGCTGAGGAAGATGTGACAGCTGTGGTCTGCCATAGCCAAGCCACGGGCACACGGGGCCTCTGCGTGGGGAGGGGGCTGCTTGGAAGATGAAGCCTTGTCATGAGTGGATCTGCCAGAAGTGGGACTTGGGGCTCCCTGAGGTCAGAGGTGCTCTTTCCCCAGGCTCGGAAGGAAAAGAGGGCAGAAAATGTGCAAAGGGGGTGGGGCACATTTCTTCCAACTTCTCAAAAGAAGTAAAATTGGTAACTGAGATACTAAAGAATTCCTCAAAGAATAAGGAATCAAGAATAAGAAACAAGGCTATTCATTCTGTGACTGTAAGCATCACAAATTTCAAATCAAGGTAGAAATAAAAGCTATAAAAACTTGCATAGACTCTGCCAGCTGAAGTACCAGTAGTACCGTGGGTGTACTCCATACGCATGGCGTCCAGTATACAGGCCGAGCTCAATAAATTGTTCCTGAATGAACAATATACATGCTCCTATAGTTTTACCACTGCTGGCCAGGAGCGTGAAACTCCACCCAACTGATGACTACCATCAGGTTCAAATGGGTGGCAACGGCTTTAGCAGCAAGATGGCACCCTGCCTGTGTGACGCCCATATCTGTCCCAGAGGCCTTCTGTTATCTGCCGCGTCCTGTGCCCAAGTCAGGCAGGCTAAGCCGGATGAAACTGCGCAACCCAAGGCGGAGCTGGTCCTTGCTGTGGTTTGGCTTCCGCCTTCCAAACGTGATGCCCTACTTTCCTTGCTTTTACCTCACGGGGATGCATCATAAATCTGTGGTTCCCTATGCTCAACCCGGGGGGAACCAATTGTGGAAGAGGATATGAAAGTTCTCATCATTTCTTTGCTTCTATTTTTATCTGGATTCTTAAGGCCCTATATCCAAACAATCCTGCAGGAGATGGTACAATGGATTTTCAAGGGCCAGGCGCAATTTCAACTCCTGGCTCTAAAACCTAAACAGCATTTTGTGATCTGAAATGCCACCCTGAAACCCGCCTCAGCACCCTGTCCATTTATTGGGTTGGTCACAACGTTCGATCGGTTTTCTCCAAACGACATCTCTAGTAGCACTAAGTTGTCTTTAATGTCATTCGAAACAATTTTGCTAGACTGTATGGTGACAGCTGTCATATCAGCCTGCATTTTTAAAAAATCTTATCAAAACTGGTGAGTTTTTGTGCAGCCATTTTAATGTCAAAGATGGAAGAAGATATACAACACTTTTAGTATATCATGCTTTATATTTCAAGAAAGGTAAAAACACAACAGAAACACAAAAAGATTTGTGCAGGGTATGGAGAAGGTGCTGTGACTGAACGTGTCAAAAGTGGTTTGTGAAGTTTCTTGGCACTATTGACATTGTGGCCAAATAACTCTTTGCTGCAGGGCTGTCTTATGCATTGGAAGATGTTTAGCAGCACCCCTGGCCTCTATCCACTAGAAGCCAATAGCTGGAGATAGTCAACATACTCAAAATATCCAAACCAATAAAGTTACTGGTGAAAATTAAAAATGTGTCTATTTTATAGAAAAAAATTAAACAGACCTTTTTGGCCAACCCAATACATCCATTAGGGATCCATCAAAGCAGTGATGCCTCTTCCCTGAGAACTCCAAACCAGAGCCGATGAAGACAGACAAGTGGGCAGGGTCTCACAGGACTGAGAGTGCCAACCCTCCCTGCAGAAGAAACCTTCCCCACCAACTTTTGTTTTTCTATGTAGCCCTATTCCCACCAGTTGTGACCCCAGCATATTGCGTGTGTTAGGAATGCCCCACAAAGGAGCGATGGGGACACCCACAGCGCCACTGTGGGCCAGTCCTGGAGCAGCGCAGCCAGCTCTCCCCAGCCTTCCCTGCAGCGAGCACTTTGGTCGGTAATCTTAGCCCGGATGTGCGTGATGTGAGAGCCAGAACAGCCCACTCCTCATGAAGGCGACTCTGGTCTAGACCAAATGCTTGCCTTTCATTTCACTGCTCAGAGAATACCCCCTTGTGACCTGTTTATAAAAACACACACTTGAACTCATCTACTCTTGTCTTCCCTAAAACTGTGTTGACATTCACCTCCCACTCAGCTGCCCAGACTTGGACTCACTCCTGTCTCCCGGCTCTCCCCGATTGCCCCCCTGCCCCCAGATCGGGGCAGTCCTGGGGCCGCTGACTCTGGCATCAGCAGCCAGAGAAACACAAGGCAAGCTGCGTGTATCATCCAAAAATCTAGAGTAGCCACAATGAAAACACAAGTAAGAATAATTTTAATAATACTTTTTAACACAATACATCTAAAATATTATCATTTCAACACAAAATTTAAAAGTTGTTAATGAGGTATTCTGTATTTTGTTTTATACTAAGTCTTCTAAACGTGGTGTTTATTTTATACTCACTACACATCCCAGTTCAGATGAACCACATTTCAGGGGCTTGAGAGCCACAGGGCTGGTGGCCCCGCGCCGGGCAGTGCAGGCCTGGCGCCTGTGGGCTGCTCCCTGGCTCTCCTCACCCCAGCTAGTCGGCCTCCACATTGCCACCTGCCTTCTCTAGACAGTATCAAGCTCAACAGCAGTGAAGACTAAAAATGGGCAATTTCCATTCATTGAGCAAGCACCTTCCAAAGGGCATAGTTCGCAATTCATCTAATACGATGCGGCTCTCACAACAACCTTGTCAGGTAGGCGCATGATCAACTCATTTTATAAACGAGGAAATTCAAGCTCAGAGTGACTAGCTATTTTGTCCAAGGTCACACAGATGGAAAATCAGAGTCGGGATTTGAACCGGGTCCACTTAACTTTAAGCCCTTGTCTTTTCACTCTACCATATGCCCTTAGGTAAATTATGGCATAATAATCGAACCATTAAGCAGCCATTAAAAATGATAATTATAAAGATCAAGTAGCAACACGAAAAGTGCTTAAAAGATGTTAAGGAAAAAACCATAGATCTCATTTTGTAAAAAGCCCGTAAGCTGTTGAGTGAGACCTAGTAAGAATATGAAACAAATAAAAAGCAGCTGAGTTGAAAATGTGAAAGAATTAGGAGTAATTTTCCCCCTCTTGAGGCCAGTCAAAAACAAACAAGTAAATCAGCTAACAGACCCACCTCGACTGAGTACGATTAAACAAATTTCAAACTCCTCCCTGGTCCTTTGTAACTGGGCTGGAGTCCACCTTCCCCATGTCTTGCTCCTACAAGCCCTGAAATCTGAGCAAGTGGTATTTTCTCACCTTCCTTCCTTCTACCAGAACCACCATCTTCTCCTTCTATTGGGGGAATTCTGGTGTTCCTCACCCTAGTTTCCACAGCACTTTGCAAACCTATGCCAACATTTGCAGCGATTTATGGATTTGATGTTGTGTCTGTCTATAATATGCCTCTTATCTCTCCCCTCTTACCCCAGGATATAAGCTTCCTGAAGGCCAGGATGTGTCAACCCTAGCAACGCGAGAAAAGCCTTGGCACGTCGTGTGGGCTCAGTCAACGTTGGATGAATTGACAGGTCTGTCCACGTTAGAAATTTGGGCTTGCGAAGGAATGTTCATCTGACCCATGGATGTACGGGAGGGACACATGGAGACACACTACTGTCAGTGGTGGAAGAGAGGGGTTCTAGAAGGAAATGACTATAACTGTGGCCTTTATTTTTCAAAACCAAATGGCCCCTAGTTGAGTATAGGCAGCCCTGGAGGGAAGGACCAAAGTGAGGGTCCCTGCTGATGCGCCTACGGTTTGACGTTTCACTCAAGGACCTTCTTTGTTTTTCTTCTTATGTCTTCTCCCAAAACAAGCACGCAACTAAGCTTGAGACTGCAGCCACCAGACTGCAGGCAGTCTATTCTAGGACTGTACCAGGATGAAGGGTCAGGTGTCACCTGACCAGCACTGGCCTGAGCTTGAGATCAGGGCGGAAGAAGGCAGGCAGGGAGTAGTGGGAGACGGAGAAATGCTGAAGCTGTCAAGTGAGAAGGGAAGGGTGGGTGCAGGCCTGTGGAGAAAGCAAGGGAGGGTAGGAGGGATGAGAGCAGAGACGTCCAAAAGGCAACTAAACACGCAAGCTCCTTCTGTGTGCGAGCCCAGTGCCGGGGGCTTTGTATACGTTGTCACTCGTCATCTTCTCGACCCGGGGAGGGTTACTGTCCACGCTTTACAGACGGGGAAAGAGCTCATCAAACCCCCTCTTGATGCTTCACCACATAAGGATTTGAGGCCAGAGTTCAATTTTTTTTTTTAAGATTTTTTATTTATTTATTTTTAGACAGAGGGGAAGGGAGGGAGGCAGAGAGGGAGAAAAACAGCAATGTGTGGTTGCCTCTCACATGGCCCTCAGTGGGGACCTGGCCCGCAACCCAGGCATGTGCCCTGACCGGGAATCAAACCGGGACCCTTTGGTTCCCAGCCTGCGCTCAATCCACCGAGCTACACCAGCCAGGGCTCAGAGTTCAATTTTTGTTAAAGACGTAGTTCTGCACTAAGTGACAACGCTGGAACTCGGCAGGATCGAGAACTAAATTCCCCGAGCCCAGGGTTTGGATGTGGGCTCTGCCACTTGTACCCGTGGTAGGAGGCCACCGTGGGTGAGTTACTGAAGCTGAGCTTAGGTTTACTCTCTGTAAAACGAGAATGATAGCCCCTTAAATGAGTTAAGATTACACACAGCAATCATGCAATAACTTGGGGAAACAGGTGTCATGGAACTTTACTAACAGACGTTCACCTGTGGTCCAACCTCATCCTGGGGCATTGCCACCTGGGAGGCCTTTACATTAATGTCCCTTGAGACTGAAAGACATGTTGCATTTTAACAACGCCAGGCACATCTGATATCACCTCTCCGGCTCACTGTTCCCTATAAACTGTACAAAATTAAGCAATGGCCTGGTTTTGTTGCCCTACATACATGCATCAAAAGTTCAATAAATATTGTTGTAAAAAAGAGCAGTAACACCTACACCTTACGCAGTGCCTTACGGAAGCTCACAGCAGCCCCGGGGGACAGGAGCGGTACCAAGAGCGCGGCGGTGTCCCCAAGTGTGTGGCAAGACTTGGTTTCCAGTCTCTCAATTTCCACCCAACCCTGCTCAACATTTGTATCACTGAAGCCGAAAACCTCTCCCTCCCACCGCCTCCGACCCCACTGATGCCCTCTCCATACTCTCCTGATATGATGATGATGATAATAATAATAATAATAATAACAATTCCTCCTTAATGCCTCTACTTGTTCAGAGAGAAAGCGGAAAGATCCCCATCAAACTGTAGGTCATTTGGGACAAGAAGTTATAAAGTTTTCTAGGAAGGAAAATGTCCCCCACCCCTCTGCGACCCTCACTGCCAGTCACAGAGAGCAGCTCACCTCTGACGTCATCAGCGAACGCATGAAGCCGCCACAAACCTGCCGGCTCCTTTCCACTTGCCTGTTTCTAGGCACAGCCCATGGCCAGGGCTCCATCCACAGAGGTAAACAAGGAAGTGACGCAGTCCCATGGTGACCACAGAGGAAACAGGAGTGTCCACTTCCAAGCATTCTGGTGCTCACAGTTAACAAAAGACCCAAGGTAAAAGGAATTGATGAGAGCCTGGGCAGGCAGCACAGACAGGCGTAGGAACAAACCTGACCCGGGCCTGCGCAGCACTTAAGGCGGATCTCAACAGCCTCAGGTCCCGTCTCTCAGGACGAGGGAAAACCGACCCCATCTGACGAGCAATCTGTGTGCGAACACAAATCTCACTGTCATAAGCAGGCTCAGGGGAAGGGGGCTGGGACACCGACCACCTGACTGCGCCCGCTGAAAGGATCTCTGTCACACGCGCACGGCCATCTCCCCCGGACCAGCCAGGACCGGGACAGGCGCCATGCACTGTGCAGAGGGCAGAGGGGACGCGGAGAAAAACGAGGCAGTCTCCCGTCCTTGGAGAACTTGGAATCTAGTCAACGTTTAGCTTTGACAACATCTTTTTATTACACAAAATTAAAATGCAGCATGGCCTCAAGAACAGATCAGAGACAAAGATAACTGCAGATCTTCCCAAGTACAGGCAAGAAACCAGAGCACTAGCAAAGGCATCGGAGAATGAAAGAAATGTGTCACACACTCGAGCACACTCACATGTACACACTCAGGCCCTGCTCCACACAAGTCCTTCCTCCAGCATAGCCCCTTTCACAAGTCTTAAAAGAATTCCCCCCTGTATCACCCACGTTCATTCCTAGCAAAGTCCTGTAACATGCACCAAAGCACACAGCTGAGGCAGGAAAAAGGCTTGGAGCTAATGGAAGCCCATGAGGACTTCTTAGGCCTCAGTTTTTGTCACTGTCACTTCTCGCTGTATAGTAACTTATTCGTTGACAAGTCTCTTTCTTAGACACATAGTAGGTACTCAATAAGCTGCGAAGACCTACCCTCAAAATCATTCCAAGCCTAACTCTGGTCCTTGAAGTTTGGATCTATGAACCCCGGGGGCGCTTCTGCTGCAAAGCAGAACTTGAGCAGAAGGCGATGTGTCTTCTAGCTCCATTCCTGGCTCCCTCCAAGATCTGGCTTGGGTTCTTATTCAGGGGAGAAGGCGGGCGGCCTGCTGCCGCGCCCAAGCACGGGGCGGGTGGGGAAGGAGAGTGAGAAGAGAAGCAGGCACCGAGGCAACGGGATTCTCTGAGTCGGCAGGTCCTCCCAGCACCTGCTCTCTGTGAGGCGGTGGTCAGGGCCCAGCTCTTGCCCCCCGAGAGTCCTGCACTTCGCCCGTGGAAGCACCATCACACGAATTATTTACAGTTCACGGAACTGCTAGGCCAAAGGCTTCAGGAATCAGGAATGGCAATGATCATGGGGCATCATCAGCTCTAATACAGTTCTGAGCAATTCGGCAAACACCTGTTGAGTAAACGAATAAAGACCTGAGACACAAAGGTGGAAGGTCACGGCAGAGAAGAGAGAGAACTGGAGTCATA
Organism: Micronycteris hirsuta; assembly: GCA_004026765.1. Lineage (NCBI taxonomy): Eukaryota > Metazoa > Chordata > Mammalia > Chiroptera > Phyllostomidae > Micronycteris > Micronycteris hirsuta. The sequence goes on from PVJI01003514.1 coordinate 55,861, forward strand.
TAGTCAAGAGAGAGCTTTTTCTTAGTACAAGAGGGGCATTTTGGATGCTTTAGGGGTTAAAAGGCTTACTTTGATTGACTCTATTACATAACATAATGACCAATTCCAGTTAAGCTGTCGCCTGAAGCCATTGTCCATGCCCTTCCTCAGGGTGGTCAAGCTACCAATGGCAGCAGGCCCACACCCGCTCTCCACGTGGCTCAGAATCATCTCAGGTTCTGTGGCTCAGGGTGAATGGAGATCAGGCTGCTGCTTCTTGGCCGGTCTGGTCCTGGGGCTGATTCGAGCAAATGCCAGGCAAAACTGCCTCCATGCCTGACATGCGCGCACACACCCCCCGCCCCGGCCCCCGACAGGCTCATGCATGCTGGCAAAAATCTGAAGCATTCAAATGAAAAGCGAAGCCTTGGGGTAAAATGACTGAGTTGCTCAAGATGGCAGATCAGACGCTACCGCTCTTTAGCTGGCACCTGCCTGCACTGTGACAGGGACAAGTCTCTCCCAGACGCTCCTGCAAGTAACAAACCCTCACCCTAAACTTGAGGTGGAACCACTTTGGCGGAGGACAACAAACTCTATCTCACTCAGGGATGCTGAGGGAGAAACAGACGACCCCCGTAAATCATCTACAGCAGTGATTTTCAACCTTTCCCACTTCGCGGCACACAAACTAGTTACTAAAATTCTGGGACACACCAAAAAATACATTTTTTGCCAATCGACGAAAAATAGGTATAATTTTGATTTGTTCATACTGGAGGGCTATTGTTATGTTGGCTATTGTCATTTTTTTTTTTTTTTTTTGACAATCTAAGGGAAAAGAGGTCAGTGCCCCTAACTGCACAGTCAGGTATGGCGTGTGTTAAAAAGTCTTGCAGCGCACTGGTTGAAAACCGCTGATCTAGAGCAATGGCTGGTACAACGTAAATGTTCAATAAATGAGAACAGCTCATCAAGTTTGAATAACTCTCTTTAGGGTAACTTTCAGGAGCACTGTATCTTCCTTATAGTGTGACCCTCGTTGCAGATTCATCCTCAGTATTTCAACAAGAGAGGTGAGAGAATAGGCAATACCTCAGGGCCCGACACCCCAACCCGGGCACTCCAGCCTCCCCAGGCTTCCTGCTCCAGGCACGTGCTCTCACTACGTCCACGGCACAGACACCCGCGCACGTGCAAGGGCACGCACACGTGTGCTCACAGCGATCCACTCCAGCTGGTAAGTGTGCTTTAGAATCCTGACAGTTTACTTTCTTTCCCATCTGTCCTCATATACACACACTTTCTTCACCACCTCCCTGACCCCTGAATATACACACTGTCCCCAGCCCCCCCAAGCTTTCTCAATTACAAAGCTCTTTTAAACCAACTGAAACTTAAAATAAATACCAATTTGAAACCTGAAGCATGTTCCAGTCTGTCTGTCAGTCCCTGCCTTCTGCTGGAAGCCCCTAGATCCTGTTAGCTGCCCCCAACTCGTGAAGTGCCGTGGCCTTGGTGCAACGCTGGCACAGGCAGAGAAAACAAACATACGGCATCTTGCCAGCTGGGTCAGGCATTGCTATTTACAGCAGAGCAAAGTGGGGGGAGTTGGAAAGACCTGGGGGAGAGGGTCAGGAGCAGAGGGGAGGGGACAATTCCAGGCTGCTGCTCTGGCTCCACCAGCTGCAGAGGATCCCTGCGGAAACGCTGCCGTTCCCAGGTGCAGTCCCTCCTGGCGTGACCAACACCCGCCATCTCGCTTGCTCGTTCCTGTAGCCCCAGCATCTGTCCTAGCACAGTGCTTGGCACATAGTAGGAATGCAAGAAGTATTTGCTGATTAAATGAACACATGAGTTTTTTTTCCTGCTTACCCCACAAGGTTACAGATGGAGAAGGGGAAGTAGGTGGAAGGGAGATGAGTGGGGAATGCCTAAAACAGTGCTTCTAAAAACCCCTGGATGTTAAAATGTGCTAGCAAAAATAATTTAAGGAAATGCAATGTTAAGAAAAGCTAATTAGGTTTGTTTACAGCAGACCTTTTCAAAGCCTTCAATACGCTACTACATGGCACTATTACACGGCATGAATCACCAAGAAGGGGACAGAATATGTGCTGCAGCCTGAATCACTTAACCACAGGCCTGGACTTCACGACCACAGGCCTGGACTTCACGACCACAGGCCTGGACTTCACGACCACACTGCTCTTTTCCCCCAGGACCATTAGTGAGGGGAATTTCGTGAAATACACTTTGGGAAACGTTGGCCTAAGAGGTTCCTGGAGAATATCCCAAAAGCAATTTGTAAAACAGCACGATCCCATTTTTGTAAATAAAAAATTACATAAAAATATGTGGTACACAGTTATTTGGATTGTCACAGGAAAATATCAAGAGACAAATGTTAATGACAATTATTTCTGAAGCTTAGGAGATTTGCACTTTTTACATTAAACACTTCAGAAATATTCAGTGGGGTATGTTATTACTTTTGTCATTAAAAAGGCAATTTTTTTTAAAGCTACTCCCAAATATTATGATGCTATCACACACTCTTTTAACTTCCCGTGGGTGTGCAGGCGTTAGTTCCCAGTGACCCCTTGGGCCAAAGGATGCCACTCTGTCCACTGTCCCATCTGAACATCTTCTGGTGTCTCTCCAGCACCCCACTCCTCGGGCTTATGGAGGACACCTCCCCTAATCCCAGGGTTTTGTGGTTTACACACAATAGGATCAAGTGTTTCGGGAAAAAAAATGAAAACATTTAATACTCTGTTACTAACCTTTACAAATCAAATTGCTTTTTTTAGTAAGATGTATAAAATATCCATTAAGTACTTAGTTTGCTGAAATTATCACGTTGGGTACATTAACATTGACAGACTGCGTTTTTCCCTGCTAAACTACTGATTTCCTCATTTAACTGAGCTATAAATGGAATTAAAAGTCACTGAAATTTAGTGACTGTAACACACCAGGTTTTGTTACAATAGGAGACTAAGACAAATTTCTTATTAGAAATAATCAACCATTGCATAAAACAAAGAACAGCACTTGACCGCCTGTGAGTTACTGTGTGTGAGCCCATGTATGGGCGCTGTCTTGTCTGACCTCTAAAAACTCTGGCGCAGGCAGTGCTGTCAGCCCGTCTTACAGATGCAGAAACCGAAGCTTAGATTAAGAACCGTGCTCAAGGAGAGGACATGAAGCCAGGGCCAACCTGCTTCCCCTGCGTCTGGTCGTGCTGTCCTTGGGAGATTTGCACAGATACACAGGGAGCTGTTTTCTAACAAAGGAGCTGAAAAGGCTGGAAAAACCCTAAAACAGTCTGAGATGGAGCCACGTACCAGCTACATGTTTCTGGGGGGTGCAGGTTGGCGAGCCCCACAATGCACGCTGCGTCCAACTCCTGAAGATGCGTTGTGCCCACCCCACCCAGCGTCCATCGAGGTCCGAGGACCTAAACCCCACCCAAAAGTTGGCAGCGGCACTTCGAGTCTGGCTCCAAGTTATATGCACCATCATGTATGAGAGACAATAGAATTCTCCCACTTCTGAATCCGGCCTCTCTCCTCTTCCTTCTGTTCTTAAACAAGCATTAGAACGTAGGTTCCCAACTCTGACTGCAAGGAAGAATCAGCCGGGGACAGAAAACTCACCAATGCTTGGGCAGCCCCTCAGGCAAATTAAGTTGGAACCCCTGGAGGTGGGACCCAGACATCAACCAGTCCCTGGTTTTAAACTCTTTCCTAGAAATTGTAATGTGTAGCCAGGGTCAGAAAGCATTGGGTGCGTCTGCCACGGGGCCTGGGGGTCATTCTGATTAGGAGTGTCTGCCAGAAATGCCCTGAGTGCATGCATACCAGACTGGAGAATTTTGCATTAGAATGTTCGCGACTGTATTATCTTAAAGAAATTCTTGTCATTTTTAAAGCTAATTATTTTTTCATTTCATGCATTGATTTTAAAGAATAAAACATCTTCTCAAAGCTTCACTTAGATTTCCCCAGATATCTTCTGTATTTGATTCCTGTTTTTCTCCTCTTCACACAAAATTAAAACCCAAGAGGTGGCCACCACTGCAAATAGCACACTCTTTGGAGGCCAAGGCAGGCTCCACAGCAGCACAGGAAAGGGTCAAACAGGTCCCTGGACAAGCCCGCAACCCCCTGCCCCGCCCCCCCCCCCACCGGGCCCATCAAAACCTGAAAGCCACCAGTGATTCCCTTAACAAAGCCAGAACAGTCTCCAGGGGTTCCCAGACCACCAGGAAGTGAAATAGGTGTTGGCCATTCCAGGGGTCCCCCGTCCACTTAACACCAGATCGCATCAGAAGGCTCTGCCATCACTGGAACTGGACATCCCAAAGGGTTAACAGCTCAGCCCCTAGCCTCCTGCCTTCCCTAAGGAGCTGGATTTTCAGCTGGACCCCTACTGGGGAGAAGACAGCTCCCCACCCCCACCTTACCGACTTGGGTCCCACCCAGCCCCTCCCCCCTCGGCCCTCCCACTTCAGGAATGAGGCTGCTGCTGCCCAGCATATACCCAGACTGGTTTCATCTCCTTCCAAATCCATTCTGTGTCTTAACTTCTGCCAAGAATAAAAATTAAAACACTCACACACACGCATCGTGCGTGTATGGGAGGGGAGGACAGCGCTGGAAGTTTGAACTGAAAAAGGCCAGGCAGGGAGTGGGAGGGGCAGGTCCCTGATGAAAGTCAGGGCCTGAAGACTTCCCCGGGGGTCTGTCATGTCCTGCCCGAGGCCCCTGCTGGCTGCACACGGGGTCAGATCTGAGGGCAAGTGTTGGCAGCAACACCCCTCATGTTCTTGGGACACCCCATTTCACACCCTTTAACCCCCCACCACTACCCAAGGGGCCAGAGCAGCCAAACTGCCAGCACTCCAAGGGCCGGAAGCAGACTCCATTCCCCACGCACGCTTGGAGGAGCCTGTTCCTAGCCAGCTCCAAAATGAATAAAACAGTACTTGGAATAACACGCAGGCCCTGGCGGTGCAGGCGGCTTGCAGGCTGCTCGTGGCCACCCAGAAAAACGGGTCTGGAACTGGAGCCTCGTTCTCAGAATCCTGTCCCACCACACCCAGGGCAGGCAGATGGCTGGATCTGGGGCCCAGGCAGACAGCACCTCCGATCCAGCCCTCTCCTGTGCTCTCTCACTGCTGGCTGCTTCCTTCTCAGCAACAGCAGGAGCCCCTGCACTGCAGAAGGATCACGCCTAATGCTTTGCCCACTCAGGATCCTGCAGGGTTCGTGTAACAGCCCCTTACTCAACTCTGAATCCCATCAGTTGCCCCTCCTCCTTCCCCCCAAATGGTGAACTAAGTACTCACATTACTCAAACCTGTCCAGATGGAACCCACCCTGCCCCATGGAATCGCTTGCCTCACAAATCAATAAACACTCGTTGACCACCCATTCGACACGAGGCTTGGGGAATCCAACGATAAAGTTCAAGCTTTTCTAAGAGCTCAACGTCTTGGCAGGGCGAGGCACAGAAACACCTCGGCGCACTGTGGAACAACTGGGAATCAAACCTCAGTAGCCCTGGCTGCTGTTCCCTTCCACACCATTGTCAGGAAGGGGAGGGAAGACTGGATGACACACTTCTCTGTGACAAGGTAACCTGGTGGCATCCGTTCTGGTCCCATCCAGCACACGGGGCAGAGTGGTGAAAACAAAGGCATAGTTTAAAAACCCCTCTGTCTATCTTGATAATTGTTGGATCTGGGTGACGGGTACATTGAGTTCGTGATATTCTTCTGTCTGTTCTCATGTGTTTGAGTTTTTAAATAAGCAGATAATAATGATTTTTTTCCCCAATAACGTAACTAGAACATCCTCCTAAATCTTTCTAATCCTTCACCAACATCCAGGAACGTCCGCGCCCTCCACCACCACTACCACACCTACCCAATGTCTCCTCAGTCAGCCCACATCAGCACGGTCAGGCAGGCTGCGGGAGGCGTCCGGGTTCTGGTGGGTGAGGGTGGTGTGCCCCCTCTTTGACCTTCAAATGCTCCCCAGGCGTGGGACAAAGACGCAGCGCCTCCCCTGAAAGGAGACTGCTGGCTGCGGCCAGAGGAGACCTGAGAAGCCCATCTCCCTGGCTCTGTGTCTCCGGGAATCTGGAGCCAACCGGCTGCCTCCCATGCCCTCTGCGTGCCCCATGGGGCTTCCCTGTCCGGGACGGGCCCTCCCCAGGCCCCTGAGCGTATCTCACCAACAACATCCCCAGCTTGGCCTGGCTTTTCCCTGACTGCAGAACCAACCAAGTGCATGGGCCCCGAGGTCCAGGTGAAAGACCATCCCTTTCCTCTGGGTCTCCACTTCTCTACCTACGAACCCCTCAAATATACCATAATTGATAAAACTCTTTCAGTAACCAAATCTTCTAAGAATAGGGGCTTTTGGGAAAGAGTCATAAGTCAGCAGCTCATCCAAGCCAAAGTAACAATAATCATGAGGATAATCACGGTGGCCCTCTAGCACTTCCTTCTGAGCCCAGCACTCTTCTAACGAGAGAACAAGGGCAATGCAGTCCCATGTGGGATGGCCCTCTTGATTGGATTCGGGAAGCATTCAGAATTAGGTTGTAAGTATCTTGAGGGCAGCAGGCACAGTGCTCAATAACCTGTGGACTGAGCAATTGAAAGGCCGCTCCTGAATGCTTACGGACGTGTCTTTGGGCCCATGTGGAAAACGCCCGAGGAGGCAGGCACAGCTGCTGCCCTCAGCAAGGCTCACTGCCGGGCATTTGGATAACCAGGAAGAGCTCGGCGCAAAACCCCAAGTGACCGAAGAGAGACAGGGTGCCGGTGGTCATGAGTTCCCGTGAGCGGCATTCTTCACAGAGGCAGGCAGGCCAGCACTCCCCAGCCGGGGGAAGGGTAACACCCCCATCTTAGCTGAGATGCGAAGAAACAAGGTCTCGGTGCTTTTCCTCCATCCAGACCCCGGGCGTCAGCACTGGCATTTGGTTCGTTCCCTCGTGTGAGGAAAATCAGTTCTGCCTGCCTAAGATCCCACCTCAGCTGGGCTCCGTCCCTCTTCCCCTCCTGACTCTGGAAGCACACGGAACTTTGTCAGCAAGGGGCCTCCCTGCTCCACTGCCAGGGAGGCCTGCTTTCTCTAGAGAGCAGAGTAGGTTGGCGGCAGGTAAAACTGGCATCCGACCCTGGTTTCTCCAGATTGTTCTGGAAAGAAAGTACTAGAGAAGGTCCGGACTGCACCAGACAGTTCCTTCCACCAACACTCGCTGAAGCTCCCGAAGGAGCAAGGCGCAGGCCAGGCCCCCTCCTGGTGCCTCGCGTGCCGACGGCGTCTGCTGCCGGGCCCGGCAGGGTTCCCGCTGGACAGAATGCCATCCCTTACGCCAAAGGTGATTTTTTAAATGCATCACATTTATACATTTATATTTTTATAAATACAAAGGGTATTTATGAAAGCCTTTCTGAGATGCCCCACCCCACCCTGCCAAATCAGGAGAAAAAGAAATGGCTTGTCGGATCACATGTTTATCTCTGGGTTCGGAAAGCGTGGCCCCTGCCCCTAGACATACACTACCTGGCATGTACCTAGAGAGGCCACCTGGGATTCTTTTTCGGGAACCTCACTGCACCTCTTAGGGACAGAATTACGAGGAGGTGACTTCGGGGTAAAGGCCAGATTGGTAAGGAACATGGGCCCAGGCTCACGTGATTCGGCTGCTCTCTATCCTCTGCCTCCCCAGACAAACTGAGGCAAGAGCTGAGGCTTCTGGAAGCGTAGATGGTGAGAAATCACTGTTACAGGCTCCCAACCTCTGGAGCGAGACCCAGGAAGCCAAGGAGCCAGGAGGCTCTCCCCTGATTACAAAATTATCAGCAGAAGCAAGAACTGCTGGCCTGAAGAGTGTCATCCCTGGAAGAGTTCAAAGCGCTTTAAACGCGGTGCTCACAGTCTTAGTGACGAAACTGGGACAGGCGTTACTCGTCTCCACTTGCACTGGGGTCAACGAGGCAGAGCCACTGAATGGCAGCGCGGAGCCCTAGTGAGTGGTCAGGCTACTGACTGGAGGGAGCCTAAGGCACCAAAGCAAACCAGGGGAGGAGGAGGTCTAGCTTTGGGTCCTCAGCATGGAATGTCCCCTTCCGGAGGAGGCCGATGAGTCTCCTCCCTCCCTCGTGCTGAACTCTGACACACCTGGCCGGTGTCCTTCAGCATGAGGAGGTACCAGCTGGCCTCAGCACTGCGCTCATCCCAAACAGGAAGGGATGGAAGCAGGGTCTAAAGTTCAGTCCCTGCCCCCCAGGGTTAAAACTCTACCTGGTGCCCCTTTCCTCAGCCCCTGGAAATTTCCAGCCTGGTGCAACGGGATGAGCCGCACGAGCCCCGTCACATGAACTTTCCTTTCTACTAACTGGGGTCCAGCATTGACATGCGGTTAGAGGAGCCCCTTCTTCTGCTTCGGTTATAAACCCATCACCATCACCTATCCCCCAAAGAGCCTCACTGTCTAGAAGGACTGCTGAGTGCACTGAATACCGAGGTTCCTGCCACCAAGCTCCCAAGGAATCCTAGTCTGTGAGGCTGACTGGAGAGGGCAGCGTGTCTCGGCAGGGAAAAATGTTCTCAGCCTCTCTGCGTCTGGTGGGTCTTCCTCCTGAATGACCACAGAACAGGCCCGGGCTCTGTCGCTCCCAGGGCTCAGCACAGACACTGCTGTGACCTGGGCTGTCCCGAGAGGCTGGGGTCCAGTGGTGGCAGGCACAGGATGTGGTGTGAAGGAGGGCCGCGGCCTGGGGGCGCTCACTTCCCCACTGCTAGTGCTCAGCTCCAAAGCAAGGAAGACTAACTGCCCAAGAGGAAGGCAGGCAGCCCGGGTGCACCTCCCGTCTATTTGGGAATGGGATGGGAAGGTCTGCACAGCTGACACTTCCAGATGTGGAACCCAAACACAGGCAGCTCCTGACCGTTTACCATCCTGGGCTAAACTCCAGTAGCACCAGAGCCAGGCCTGCTCCGTGGACGAAGGAACGGCACTGCAGACCCGCAGACTCTGCTCGGGGTGGGGGCGGGGCGTGGGTGGTGGTGGTGTGTGTGTGTGTGTGTAGGGGGGTTGAGGGGAGAGGCCATGTTTACAACCGCAGGAGACAGCTAAGTGAAAGAAGCCAACCTGAAAAGACTGTGTGATTCAATCCATGACATCCTGGAAAAGACAAAGACACGAAGGCAGCAGAAACAGCAGTGGTTGCCATGGATTTGGGAGAGGGACGGAAGGAGGCGAAAGAGCGGAGCACAGGGGATTTTAGGCAACATTATTCTGTATGATACTCTAATGGTGGGTATGTGTCATTATGCATTTGTCAAAACCCATAGAATGTACATATAATGCAAAAAGTGAGTTTTAATGTAAACTATGGCTTCAGTTAATAACAATGTGTCAACATTGGCTCATTAGCCGTAACAAAATTACTACAGCAACATGTTAGCAATGTGGGAAATTGGTGAGGAGTGAGGGGTGTGTGGCAACTCTCTGTAATTTTCCCTTAATTTTTTCTGTAAAACTAAAAATGGCTTTTAAAAAAGAAAGGCTATTAATGTTTTTAAGTTAAAAAAGAAGCCCTGACTCGTGTGGCTCAGCTGGTTGGGCATTGTTCTGAAAACTGAAAGGTTGCTGGTTCAATTCCCACTGCCTAGGCTGTGGGTTTGATCCCTGGTGGGGGTGTGCAAGAGGCAACCTATCAATGTTTTTCTTGCACATCGATGTTTCTCTCCCTCTCTTCCTCTTTCCCTTTCCCTCTTTCTAAAAAGAAATAAATAAAATCTAAAAAAAATTTAAAAATCCTTGGGGAAGAGGCTTGGGCCATTCCCTGGCTCCCCAAGGTGCTCTTCTAGACTTTTGATCTGGGGACCTTGGAAGTGCAATTTCTCAAACACACTTGTTGTCAGCACAAGATCTCTTGGGATCTTTATCCCTATTTTTCTTCTTTCTCAGCTTCTAAATCTAGAACCCAGTCAGAAATGACAGAGATGCAATCCGCAGTCAGCTCTGCCCCCTCAGGGCAGACACCCAAACACGCTGTCCCTGTACTTCCACACACGTCCACCCCAACAGGCGAGACCATCTGTGCGGTCGGTGTGCCCAGCATGGGGTCTGACCACCCTGCCCAGGCACTCATGTCTGTGGGGACTGAACTATTCTTAAAATCATCCCACGCTCTTCATGTCCCTGGCTTGGGGTCCCAAACCAGGTTTACCAGAGCTCCGATTCAACCCAGGAACGGGGCACAGGAGGGGAGCTGTACAGTGGACGCCCAAGCAGTCAGGAAACCCCAGACGGACAACTGGACTATGTGCTCTTGGTGGAGCGAGCAGATGCACTGGGCTCCTCTGCATTTCCTAGCCAGGCCTAGCCCAGTGCTGGGCATAAAGTAGATGTTCAATAAATTCTTCTTAAGCGAGTGATGTGGAAGGGCCAGGGAGGCATCCATTCTTACATTCCCCTTCCAGATGGAACAGCTGGCAGACCTGCAGATGCTCCTGAAGTCAGCCACCTTGAGGAAGACAGAGGAACTGGGTTGTGTCTGCTGCAGCCTCACACACTGCTTGCCGGCTTTTCTAAAACAGACACTCTAATATTACTAGGCTTTTTCTCCCACATACACCCATACACACACAAATACCCAGAATGCATTTTTCCTACATAATTCTGCATGTAATTATTTCATTTTGTTCAAAGATCGTTATGCCCCTTTTGAGATTCAGGAGACCTGTGCAGATTAGTTAAAAAAAAAAAAAAAAAAGAGCACCAACTACACATGAGATTCTATCTAGGCATCTAGGCACTGGGAAGAGAGCAAGGGACAAAACAAAGTCCCTAATCTCGTGGATCTTTCATTCTAAAGGAGAAGTAGGCAAAAGAACAAATAGATATACGTTGGGAGGAAATAAGTTGGGCAAGAGGGAGAGGGAATGACAGGGGCAGTGTGATTTAATAAGGGGTGGTCAGGGGCCTGCATGCAGTGAGGGAGGGCATGCACGGGTATCAGGGAAAGAGCCTTCTAGGCAGAGGGCAAAGCAAGTGCAAAGCCCCTGAGAAGGCAGGTTGCTCAGCGAGTTGGAGGAGCAGACAGAAGGCCAGTGTAGCCTTGGGAAGGGGCAGGGTGGGGGCGGAGAGGGAGGACAGGGCCGACAGGCAAGGGGGTTGCTGAGGACGTTGGAGGTATTTGGAGTTTTCTCTGAAACAGGGAGCCATGGAGAGTTCTGCCTTCTCTTTTGGAAGCTGACACTGACTTCTCTATAAAGAGACCATGAGGCAGGGATGTCTGGGGATTTGGAAGCTCCTGCAACACGTCCAGTGACATTTCCTACTATTGCCCAGGTAGGAAATGTCACTGGAAGACTTGGATGGTGAGAAGCTGCAGGATTCCAGATGCGTTTTAAAGGTAAGACCAGTATCACTTGCCAATTTAAAGTGGAATATGAGCGCAGGTACAGAGCCAAAGCGGACTTGAGGGTTTGTAGCCTACCTGGTGCTGACTCGGGCAGAGGAAGAGGAAGAGGCTGGTTGGTAAGCATTTCCCGGTGACCTTGTCTGAGCACTGCTGCCTGACCGCGCACCTGGGGCGGGGCCTTGCCCCGTGGTGGGCTCCTCCCTCCCCCCACTTTCTCGTCCCTTTACCTCTGTAGACCTTGGACCAGTGAGGGTTCCATCAGCGCAGCCTTGCACCTACTCATCCCTCTAGCTCCCAATCTATCAGGAACCCTCCTTTCACTCTGTCCCTCTTTTCTTTCTTTCACTAATAACAGCCACACTCGACTGAATGCTCACACCACCTTTTCATTCCCTTCACATGCAGCACCTTGCTTCCTCTTTGCAACAACCTTAAGACACTGGGGTCTCAGTTTAGTTTAGGTAATTAGCCCAGGGACATACAGCTAGTGATTGGCAAGGCCAGGGTTCAAATCCACGTTTGTCTGGTTCTGAAGTTCCCCTTACCCAGAATGCCACACAATCTCCAACCTGGAAGTGGCCTCAGAAATACTGCTCCCTCCTAGAACCATCTTCCTCCAGCACTTCACCCTTTTCCTAATAAGACTTGCTTCAGACCTCAGTCCCCTCAGGTGGGGTCCCCCAGACAGTCCCCAGACTCCATTGTTTCTTCCTCTCTCAGGAAGAATGTTAACCAGGACCCTCCTGCTAGGAAATCTTTTCCTCTCCCAACTTACAGGCCCCTGACACCTTCCACTGCCTCTTCCTGCCAGAGAGGGAAAGGCACGTTAGCTGGAAGGACCCGGAAGGGTCTCTGGCAATAGCACTGAAGTGCCCCCAGCCCAGGCTCCCCCTCGGAACAGAGAAACACACCACAGGAGTGGGGGCGGCCCTTGTGCCCAGACCCACACCCGTTCCCTAGAACCATGCTGGGTATGCACAGGTGCCGGAGGCCTCGGGTGTTTGGGGCGTGCGGGACGCTGCACATCAGAAGTGTCCCCTGTGCCGTCTTACTGCCTCCTGCTCGTCATAGTGCTCTGAGGAGGCAGCTTGTGTGGACAGGGAAACAAAGGCAGAGAGTGTCCATGACTTCCAACCAGCTGCCCAACTGTTGGTCACATGTTTATATCTTAAAACCTGGTGTCCTACGTTCCTGCCTGAACCCAGAACGTCCTAGCTTCAGGCTTTCCACGTTTGTTAAAGAAAAACAAGGAACTGAGGGCAACTACGCGTCCTCCATAGCCGCCAAGGCCCCGCCATGCTCCCCGGCCAGGAGGGAGAGGTGGCTCCACTCTGCTGCAGGGAACTGCCCGTAGAGTTCTTCCCACTTCCTGCCCTGAGAGTGTGTACCTGGAAGCTTCCCTCTGCTGTCAGTTACCTGTTTGTCAAAGCTGCTACCTCCTTCCTTGGGGTCCTTTTCTGTACAAGCTGCCTGTCTCCTGATTAGTGAAAGTCATCTGCTCGGCCAAACGCCTTCTCCCCCTCATGCCACCTGGGGCACAGAGGACCTGCTTGATCGGACTTGCAGACACCCAGGGAGCAATGGGATTCAGCTGGCATTGATGGTGAAGCAAAGATTCAGACAGCCAATTCAGATAACATCCCAGGGGTAAAAACAAAAAGTCAGGAGCCACGTTCTGAGATGAGACCCAAGGTGGAGGAGGCTGCTAGCCCCACCTGCAAAGTCTGACACCAGCTGGGCCACAAAGCCTGGCCTCCTCACGCTGCTGCCGTCCCAGGTTTCCGTGTCTCTTACTCCAAGGCACGTAAAGGGCCCCACCTGCCCCTGACACTTTGTTGTAAAAGAAATAGCTCCCCCAAACTAAGGGAGCTCTGCTTTGGGGGAGAGATTGTCTGGGCCTTTCTGTTTCCTTCGAAGCCTGAGTGTTGCAGTCAGCAGCCCTGTGCAAAAATCTCGGCTCGGCCCCTTCCCGGCTGTGTGACCAGAACAAGTCACCACAATTATTTCAGCTTTGGCTCCCTCATCTGCAGAACAGGATCGTAATGCCCATCTTCACGGGACTGCCTGGGGCCTGCAGAGGCAAAGCTTGCAGTGCTAAGCACAGGGCTGGGCACACAGTAGGCGCTCACTGAATGGCGGCTGTCATCCTCCACATCACTGGAAGATGGCGGAGGCAGGCCGCGCTGCCTAGTTGGTACAGAGATTCCCTAATCTCAGCCTGCCCTCCCGGTCCATGGATAACTCCCTGAGTGACAGGGTGGTAATTCTCCCCTCCCATGATGAAGGGGACCTGCTGCTCGTGTGTGCTCACCTCTTGGGAGAGAGGTTTTCCACATACAGGCTTCACTTGTAAATTTGGAGAAAAACAAAAATTAACCCCATCCCAATACTGCCTTCAGCAACCTGGTCCGTCCTTTCACCCAAACTCAAGACCTCTGTGGTGTTTCAGTGACAGGGAACTGGTTGCCAACCTCGTTGTTCCCTTTGGGCGGAGAGCTGAGCTCCCCCACCCCTCCTCTCTCCCATTGTCAAAGACCACCCAGTGACACTTGCTGGCAAGCTGCCACAGTCCAGACAGGAGAAAGCCTGGCCTAACCACCCAGCCTCCGTGCCTGCAACAGAAGGCTATAGAACTAAAGCACCTGATGGCGGGGCTTTCACCTGGCGCTGATGCAGCCGGCATGATGGCAGACCACCAACGGTGTCAAAGGAGGTTTGCAGGTGACGGGTTCCAAGGCCTGCACATTGGAAGAACCATTAAAATCGAACACGTGGCTGTAGCACAGCAGATTTTTATAGGACTTGTTCACCACAAAACATCCATTCATAATGACAGAGGTAAACAGCCAAGAATTTCCATCACTTCATGTGGGCTCACTTGCAAAAGAGGGCCCTGTGCGGACTGGCTGCATTCCGAACTTCACGTGGGCACAGGTACATGAACAGGAAGGGCTGCAGCAATTCCAGCGCGGGATGGTGGGCGTTAGACAGACAGCAGAAGGAGAGTCCGGTGTTGGGGGGATGATTTGTAAAATAATCTGCTTTCACAGGAAAGTAACAAAGCCAGAATCCCCCAATTTTTCTCTCCAATTAACTGTGACCCATACCCAATAAACCTGCTGGGATTATAATGTTAGGTAAATTCAGACTAGTAAAGGCACTTGGCTGGGACTAATCTGGAAAAACATTGGCTGAGCCAGGGAAGGTGGGGCAGGGCTCTCCTCAAGAATCCAATTCCAGGCCAGCCTGGGGGGCCCTCCAAGGCCAGCGGTTCCACACCCCCTCCTCCTCTTACCTGTAACTCCCATCCTGTGTGATAGTTATCTCTCAGCAGCCTCGGAGGTTCCTGGGCAACAGCAGAGCCCTGTGACTTTTATTTGTCCCTAAAATAAATGTCCCCTCACTTGCTACTCTGGGAATGATTTCAGAGCCAAGCAAACCTATTCCAGACAGTAGAGCAAAGTGCAAATGGAACTGAAAGGTAAAAAGCTGAATTCAGGCATGCGTTTCTAGCATTCTCAGCTAAAACCTGACATAGAGGAGAAAAAAAAAAAGGCACATTTCTTCTTTCTGCCATGACAGTATTTAGTAACTGGTTTTAGAAGCCTGCCTAGTAGTCACATTTCTGAGATTCTGTATTCAACGCAGAGATTCTAGTTTTTAACTTTCCTAAAATAAAAAAAATAAAAAAAAAACGACTCTGAACTTATCTCTTGTCTCAAGAATACTTCACCCTGTCAGCTACTGAGGAAAGGTACATTTTCAGGGGAAAATTACAAGGGGCACAGATGCAAAAACACTTCAGTACTGCCAGTCCCGTCTCTGCCTGTAAGACTTGGCCTGAGACGGTGACTCTCCTCCATCAAGAAGCGATTCCTAATAGACCTGTTCCAGGTACTTTAACACTGGAGTTTGTATTGCAGGAATGGGATTCTGATACACAGGAACGGGCTCTGGTATACAGCAAGTACTCAATAAAAGCTTGTGGAAAAGATGAAGGCTGCAATCTATACACACATCATCCTCATCTTGTCCAATGCTGTCCGAACTCATTTTAGAGGAGAATAAATGTTCCTTTGCCATATTTCCTGCTGCTGGGCTCTTTTTGCACTATTTTTTATTCAATCCTACTTACCCTGGCCATATTATGTATTTTCCTGCTACTAACCAGGAGAACTAGTTGAGACTTTCCTCCACATTTTCTCTGGCAACCAAGTTAAGTTGACTGTGTATTACTGGCTCTGATCTTTCTCCTATGACTTCCTCCTACTGTCCAATAATCCTGTCCCAAACATCAAAGGCCTTCTTTGAAGATAAGGCCAAATTCACCATTAGGAAAAGAGAAATTATTTCCTAACTTTACTTCAGAAGATAGAACGACACAGAATCCCTCTGGGTTTTGAGAGATAAACACTGCCTGGGACATCGGATCACAAGGCATTCGCTGTAATACCTCTGACAGAGACATAAACACAGGGCTTTCCGTGCCCAAACCTGAGCTCGACTTTTCCACAGCAGTCTCAGACGTCACATCCCTGCATCCAGTATGTCCAACAGTTCGCTTCTGTTGGACATACTGGATGCAAGGGGAAGAGGGGCTCACATGGCCACCCCGGGGGGAAGAGGTCGCCACAGGCTCTGACTAAAATATATGTGAGCCAAACTAGAACCCACATGTACAGTCCACATTCCACTCTAGCTGGACCCTGCCCATGCAAAATGATGAGAAACATTCTCTCTTCAAGCGGCAACACAACACATGAAAACTGACAGACCCGGCAGGCCGGAGATACTATACTGTGGGCAGAAACCTCACCTGCTTCTTCCTCTACTTCACTGCTGCTCCCTCAGAGGGTGTGAGTGTTGACAAGACTTCATGGGCCATGGGTTCCAGGAAGCTTGTGCCGGGACTGAGGAAAGAGAGAAGTGTCTCATCTTTTGAACAACCAAATAAACAAACACTTCTGAAGGATTTGCTTTTATAAGGTGCATTGCTACAAACCATAGTAATTCCTTATTAATCCATTTTATAAACATGAAAATAAAGAAAAAGTACTTTTTCTAAGATCAGAGGCTTCTTTAAGTCTCCAGTTACCTGGCACCTTGCTAGAAATCAAGTGAAAAATGGATGAAGGATGCTCTGGCCAATGTGGCTCAGTTGGTTGGAGCATTGTCCCGTATACCGAAGGGTCACGGGTTCGATTCCTGGTGAGGGCACATGCGTAGGTTGCTGGTTCGGTCCCTAAGCATGCATCCAGCAGCCCATTTCCACCAATATTCACCAACTATCTCTCAAGAACACATTATCAGCTGGCTTCATACAAGTAAGGAGGGCTTACAGGAAGGGTTTGTGGGTGGTAAAGCAGTCAGCAAGAAATAAACCCAGCAAAACTCAAGGGTCAGCTACTAGATGCATCAATCTGGAGCAGAAGGCTCCCCAGGGAGATAATACTTTCATGAAGCAGGACAGAGCCACATATGAGAACGCTAAGAAATGTGGATTGTGCCCTGGCTGGTGTGACTCAGTGGACTGAATGCTAGCCTGTGAACCAAAGGGTCACTGGTTCAATTCCCAGTCAGGACAAATGCCTGGGATGCAGGCCAGGTCCCCAGTAGGGGGCGTGTGAGAGGCAACCGCATACTGATGTTTCTCTCCCTCTCTTTCTCCCTCCCTTCCCCTCTCTCTAAAAATAAATATATGAAATCTTTTTTAAAAACGTGGATTGTAAACTTAAGACTGTTTTTAACACGTTAAGTGTGGAGCTGATTTTGCTGGGCTTTCTGTTTAGGTGGTGGGCCGGCGACCACTCAACGGGTGTTGAGTTATAGTATAAACAGGTGCACAGTGGTGCAGCCAATGCAAAACTTCATTAAAATTACAACATTTATTTTTTAACCTTGATACTGCCGGTCCCAAGCACCAATGTCGTCCAAATGGAAAGTTCACTGTCAGTCCCCAGAGACTGATGCCGTGCTTAACGTGTTAAGCTGGGTGGTGACTTGTTTGTGGGACTGATGGAGTACAGGTGTGTTGTAATATATAGACAGTGGGGAGTCCAGCCAAGGGTCAGCAACAGTTGTCAAGGGCATGAACAAGTGTGGAGGTAGCAAGACCAGAAAGGTGATGCAGGTGGTGGAATAATAAAAGGAAGGGCAGGAAAGACTGGATAAGCTTGGGGAGGGGTCTAACCCGGTGGCGGTGGAGAGGCAGGAATCCCTTAGCTCAGTGGTTGGAGCCAGTGTGCGTGGGATCCACGGGCAGAGCCAGGGCCTGACCCACGTTTCCCAGTCCTCAGGGCAGTGCCACTTGAGACTGATCCTTTAAGCCTTACTTCCTGCATTCCTCTTTCCTTTCTCTGCCCATTACCAACCCTGAGGGCTCCACCAAGGCAAAAGCCCAATTTAGGAAAGCTTTCAGTAAACATGGACTTCTAGATGAAAAACAAATACCCTCTTCATCCCAGTCCTCAGACCCAAATATTTTATCCTGCCTCATAAATAATGAAAATATTACATGTGAAGGCTTTGTGTGGGAGCACTCTTAGGATTCGGGTCATTTCTACCATAGCAATGGGTTGGACATATCTGTTTTCGGTGTGTCTTTGGTCAAAAACACAGAGACACTTCAGGACTGTCTATACTTTTATCATAACTATCTGAAAAGTATTATGTACATGGATGAGGAAAAGCAAGTAGGGGACTGTGGGTAATTTTCAAACAGTATCTTTATTAGTAGTAGATACTTGTTAAATAAATTAAAATTGGGAGGGGGAGGTAGCTAACCCTTGGGCTAAGAAAGGTTATTCTCCTGGCACGAGACGCTTCCCGCCCTCGGTCTAAGGTGCCATGACTGCCTGCTGCACTGAGGTATGGAGCTGACAGGAAGTTCCACATATTAAAGTAAACAGGTTTTTAAAAACCTAACAAATCACTTTTTCCTCTCTCTCTCCAATTTCCACTTTCTTCCCCTTTCTAAGACAACAAGGAAGCTTGGAGTTTGAAGAAAAGAAAGCAAGCTCCAAATGCATAAGATATTTTAGTGCCAGGCTAAGTACTGGATAGTAATTACCTGTTGCACTTGGGTCTTCTTTGGTTTCTTCTCACTTGTTTGGAGGACGCAGAGAGAAAAATCCTCAGTCATTAATCATATCAGTGTCTCTGCTGAAATCTGAACCCAGACCCCCGGAGGGCCTTTGAAATACTGTGACCACCAGCCTCACTCTTCGCCCTCCTTGCTTAAACCCTGGGGTTCCCTGGGGAAGTCAACTAAATTACTTCATCAGTAAAATCTACTTCTTAGGGCATGGAAACCACAGATAAGTTGCTAAAGAGAACTGGGGGTCCAAACACTTGAAAGAGCACTTCAAAGTAAAGAAAATCTCTGGATCAATTCGTAGGACGGAAAGGAATATAAATCATCCTCTTATCACAAGTTGGCCAACCAATCAACAGCTAAGCAGGGACCCCTTCCCAGATGTGGTCAAGGAACCAGCCATTCTGGCCTCTGTCAACCTCCTCTCCTAAGTAAAGTCAACTCCAGTGGTTTGGGCAAATTCTCCTGAGCAAATGTCTCTTACAATGTTGCTCTTCTGAGATCTCTGAAAAGAGGATAAAAGGGACAGCGTCTGCCGCCTGAACCTTCAGATGTGGTCGGTGTGCACAGCCCGTAGCCACCTGAAGGGCCAAACTCTGAGTAATAAGCGGGGACATGCCCAGTCAGCAAAGCGGCACCGCGAGGCAACTCTTACTTCTTTCACTTTTACCTCTTTCCATAAACTCATTCCAAAAACTCATCTGGCAGGGAAGTCATAGCTCCACGGCTGTTCCTGCCCTGCCTGTGTCCCACTGACCCCAAGGTGCTTCGAGATCACCATGGGAACCCTCTGGGTTTCAATTATGAGACCATTAAAAAGTGCCAATTATAAGACCTCAGAAGCGTTCCTGGGTAACCTGTTACACACCTCAAAATGGCCAAGCTCTTGCCTCAGAGTCACGTTAAGTAAGGTTCAGAAAACAGGTCACCCAGATGTATTGAGCTCCCCCTCCCCTGGCCCCCCACTTCAGTCCAACGGGACCATGTTTTAACATTGTCCACGCTGCCCTTGAGAAAATGGGGATTGATTTATTAGCTGTAACCAGAGGGATTTAAAAAAAAAAAATCACAGAGCTGGGCTGCCTGTCCAGGGCCCAGTTGTGGAGTCAGTCAGAAATGTGCACACATTCAAGAATTTTGAAAATGACATTCGTTCGATGGCCAATGTCTGCAAAGTTCTGGGCAACAAAGAATTAGTGGCAAACGTGAGCTGGGTGCCGGGCGTCTGGAGGTGGCACCAGGGCCTGACGCCCAGACATACTTTTCACTTAGTCCACGCAAAGAGGCAACTCTGGGTCAAAAACTTTGGTGAACCCATTTGAACTGGCTGAGAGGGATGGGGGAGGGCAGAACACCCCACCACACCCAGAAAGTGCCTGTTTAGGACCGCTGGCATGCGGTTTGGGTATTCTTAGCTCTACTGCCACATCTCTGGAGGGACACAACGGCCATTCAAGTAACCCTGCCAATGCCATCCCCATCCCCAAAACAAAACTAGGGAAAGCAAATCCCCAAGGCTCCTTAAACTCCTCCAGGTCTGCCTGCCAGCCACCCCTCATAGTTCTCCCGTCAACTGGAAGAGCCAACTACCCTTGGGCACCCGAGAGTCTGGCAGGACCTTCAAAAACCCAGCAGAAAATTCTTCCTGGGTTCCTTGCTCATTCCCACTTGTTCGGAGGTTCATCGCCCCACCTTCTCATAGTTACACAAACAAAAACTCCAAGAGCACAACCCAAGGAGCACGCTGCGCGCGAACACACACACACACACCCTTTTACCGCTGCCCCAACCGCAAGGATACCTCCGGACACCCCACTTCAGCCTCGTCCTTTCCACCCCTCCAGCTAGGGACGTTCTTCTGGGGCTGTTTCTCTCCCGGTCCGTTTGGTCCCTCTCGTTAGTGTTTTCCGTTTTAAACGCCAACACCACAAGCCCTCATCCCGAAAGAGCCCACAGGAGTGTTGCGTGGTTCTGCGTGTTGGCGATCGCGCTGTGGTCTTCTCCCCGTGGCCTGGCGCACGGGGCCAGAGCACTGGTGTCAACCTTTGGGGAAAGTTTGGGCGGCTGTCCCGGCGTTTTTTCCACCCTTGGAGCTTCCGGGAGCCACCGGCCAAACCGCACCCGCGGGGAACAGGATGCGGCGCCCCAGGCGCCCCGCTGCCCGCCTCGTCCCAATTCCTCGGTCCCCGCGCCGGCGCGCCCCTCCTCGGCCGCAGCCGCCGCCGGCCCCGCGGGCCGAGCGCTCGGAGTGGCTCCTGTCGCCCGCGCGTCCCCAGCAGCCACCCGCTGGCGCTTCTTTGGCGTCGCCGGCCTGTGGTCACCTCCCGCCCCCACTCCTCCCCAAACCAACAAATAAACACAACTTTTTATGAAAAGAAAACAACTTCAGCGACGTGACTCACCTCTGGTGCAGCCGGCTCCTGGGAAGGGAGAGCCGGGCCCGGGGGCCAGCGCGGTGGGCGCGGGGAGCCGCACGGCACCGCGCCGCTCCGACACCCCGCGCGCACGGTGACACCCAGGGACGCGCCGGACGGCGGCGGCCGCCGCGGGAGCAACAAAGGAGCCGGGACCCAGAAGGTGCCGGCCGGGGAGGGAGGGCGCGTGCGGACGCGTGCGGCTGCGGCGGGCGTGATTGAGTGAGTGAGTGAGTGTGTGTGTGTGTGTGTGCGCGCGCGAGTGCGTGTGCGCGCGCGGCGGCGGACTCCGCGGCCGGGCTCAGGGACCCAGCGGCAGGACGCGGCGGCCGCGGCGGCGGCGCCGGCAGGGGGACGGGGCAGAGCACGCCGCGCCCAGCGCGCCCGGTCCCTCCATATGGAAGGAGCGTTTTTGGATGACTGAACTCGCAAACAATTCCTTCTTTTGCTTCTCCTGCCTAGGAACCTCCCATCGCCGCGCGAGCGGAGGAAGAGGGGGGCCGAGGAGGCGGGGAGGAGGGGGAGGAGCGAAATGGAGCGAGGAAAAGGTCTTGGAAAGGAAGCTGGAAAAAAAGTCTCTCAAACTCAGTTTTCCTCCTAACACCTATTTTCTTTCTGTTGCGCCTTAGTCTTGCGCTTTCCCCCCAACTTCTCCCTCTTTTCCATACAAACGGGATGTCCTCTGCCTTTCTCCCATGCCCGCGGGCTTCCCCGGACCCCCACTCTCTCTTCAGCTTCACCTCGGACCCTTGCTCCTCTCGCCCCGTCTCCTTTCCCCAAGGCTTCTGACACCCCCTCTCAGTCGCCTCCTTCGTGCTGCAAGCAAGCTATTGAATAAAAGCGGTAAAACCAAATGTGTTATTAAACTCCCCCCCTCCAAAAGAGTCGGGTAGCGGCTGTCGAGAAAATGGTAAGGAAACCAGTCTTGGGGAAGCCGCCAGTCCGCCTCCCCGACCCGCCGCACGGCTTTGACAGCGCCCTGCCCTGACCTCCATTCATCATCCCAGGACGGCGCAGCCAGGAGAAGGATGAGAGGGGGCGGGCGAGAGAGGGGTAGTGGCCCCAGAGAAAAGTTACCTCCTTGTGTGCACGTGTGTGTTAAACCCTCTCTTCCATGTTGGGCAGAAAATATGCAGAATAGCGGTTCTTAAACGTGAGCTGCACAAGAACCCCACAGAGAGTTATTAAAACGCAGATTGCTGATCCAATGGGGTCTGAGGTAGGCCCGGGGAATTTTCGTTTCTAGTAATTTCCCAGGGGGTGCTGTTGCTGCTGGTCCAGGGCCACATTTTAAAAACCACTTTTCCAGGGTACTGAGAAGTCAAACGTATGCTGAGTTGGTGGCATGTTGGGTCCCCTTCTTATTCTTTAGGGATGAAACATAGATTGTGAGGAAACCAAGATCTAGGAGGGTTAAGTATTTGCTCAGAGTGAACCTCGAGTGTGTGCCGAGAGTGGGGTGAATGACGGTGCTCCTCCCTTCGGTGGCAGGATAGCTGCACTGGGAGTCAAGAAACCACTGTGTGACTTTGAGAAAGTCACTTAACCTCTCTGGGCCTCAATATTGCTTTCTTTAATTTCTCATCAGTAAAAATACATACTTTAGGCTGAATGTATGGTTTTAATCAAATCAGAATCAAAAGATGTTTGAAGGGGCAACATAAATATATTTTATGCAATATGTTGTTCCCTTTCTCTTCCTCACATATTTGGTAACTCAGGGAGGAGCCAGTTTATTTATTGAGTTACTTTCAACTCAGGTGGCTGGATTTTTAGGCCTCTCCCTGTAGTAAATGGATAAAGGGGATGATCTGTTCTCAACAAATTGAGAAGGATTTTGAACTCCCTCTTTGAACTATACCCTTGTGTTCTTTCCTCTCCTTTCTTCTCTAATTTCGTTCCTACCCACTTTCTTTCTCTTTTAATTTCTACCATTCTCTCTGCAACGTTCTCCAAGACCTATTTTTCTCCCCATTCAGTTCTACCTTGTTATTGTCCTCTTTCTGAGGCACACTCCAAGCTGCTAGGCCCGGGGTCCACCCTGGGTAGAGAACTCTCCATTCCCCGAGGGACTGGGTCAGCCAGCCTTCCACTGCACTGAAAACACCCCCTTGCCTCGGAGCTCCACGAAGGGGATCCAGCTGTCTGGTCTTCACAGACAGCTCCAAGTACCACTCCCACTGGCCATGTGGGATTCTAATGAGAACACAATGCATGAAGTTCTCACATCGATTCTTCAATATTCCTACATATACTATTCATTACTCAACATGTCAAAGATGTCCTTACTACTTCACATTGTCCTCTTCCTTGGACTTTCTCCCCAGGACTCTCCATTCCCTCCATTTTGACTTTTGGGTCTCACCCTGGAGCACAGAGGAAAACAAAGACCAGTGCAGTCCTTACCAACGCCATTTAGCCAGGAGAAAGGCCCATGGGCCTTGTAGTTCCTTCTATCCCAGGCTCTGCATGTGGCTGCTCATCTTTACCATACACTTTAGACAGGATCAGATCACAGCTCACTTTGAGAGGGCTTACTTCTGCACACTGTTGGCACCTAAGATAACATATCTTATTGTTTTTATGGCTCTTTGTATTAACACAGTTGTGTTTGTTATTATTACTCCTGTAAAGAACATCGAATCTCTGAACTCTCCCCCTTTGCCTGGGGCAAGTTCCTTGCTTTATTCTTCCCTCCGCTCCCTAGTTACAGAGAGTCTGGGCTATCCATGATCAGGTGCTTTCTGATACTCTCTGCTCTGTTGTTCATGATTTCCCCCTGGCATCTAACTTGCTTGGGGGCTTTCTGAGCCTCCATCAAGAAGGAAGCATTTAGTGTGGAAGTGATCATCACATTTATTATGTTTGGGGGGCAGGCAGGGTCTGTAGGTCTAATGAAGTCACCACATCACTGAAGGCTGTGCAGAGTGAACGGGAAGGAATCCTAGTGAATGACATGAAGAGGGGGCGTCCCCTCCTCGGTGTGCTACAGACACTCTCCAGTATCATATACATAGGGAACTAGGTGTGAAGGGTATCTGGAGAGGACTGTGCTGAGGAAATGACTAAGATGTAGACAAAGAGAATAATTTTCCTTCTGTTTTAATAGAAATCTGTTCTACCCAGAGGGGAGGCATTGGGGGACTGGGCCAAAAAGATGAAGGGATTAAGAAGTGTAAACGGGTATTACAGAATAGTCAGGGGGGTGTAAAGTACAGCATAGGGAATACAGTCAATAATATTGTATTGGGTTAGCCAAAACGTTCACTTAGTTTTTTTCATATGACAGCTATGGTAGTGCTTAGTCATCTTTATTCAAAACAATTTTGTTAAATTGTATTGTGACAGCTGTCATATCAGCATGCATTTGAAAAAAACTTATCAAAATTGGTGGATTTTTGTGCAGCCATTTCAATACTGAAGATGGAAGAAGATACACGACATTTCCAGAGTATCATGCTTTACTATTTCAAGAAAGGAAAAAACAAGCCTGGCTGGTGTAGCTCAGTGGATTGAGTGCGGGCTGGGAACCAAGCGGTCCCGGTTCAATTCCCAGTCGGGGCACATGCCTGGGTTGCAGGCCGGGTCCCCAGTGAGGGCCATGTGAGAGGCAACCACACATTGCTGTTTCTCTCCCTCTCTATCTCCTTCCCCTCTCTCTAAAAATAAATAAATAAAATCTTAAAAGAAAGAAAGGAAAAAACACAACCGAAAGGCAAGAAATGATTTGTGCAGTGTATGGAGAAGGTGCTGCGACTGATCAAACATGTTAAAAGTGGTTTGAGAAGTTTCTCGGTACTTTGACATTTTGGCCAAATAACTCTTTGCTGTGGGGCTGTCTTATGCACTAGAAGATGTTTAGCAGCATCCCGGGCCTCTACCCACTAGAAGTCAATAGCAGGATACCAACATACTCAAAATATCCAAATCAAAAAAGTTATTGGTGAAAATGAAAAATGTGTCTTTTATTTTATGGAAAAAACTAAATGGATTCTTTGGCCAACCCAATAATATCTATGTATGGTGCCAGGTGGGCATATCGGGGGAACACTTTGTAAGTATGATTGTCTAATCGCTATACTGTATGCGGGAATCTAATACAAAATAATATTGAATATAAACTAATTGAAAAATTACAAATACATATATATACACACACACACACGCACACATTCTTTTCCTGATCATGAAATATGTTCATTGAAAAAAAATGTAGAAAATATAGAAAAGCACGAAGGAGGGAGAAAATCACCTTAAACCTAATCAATACCTAGGGATGCCGCTGTTACCAGATTAAGGTGATTTTTCTAGTCATTTTCTCTCTTATTTTTGTTTCTCATTAATACAAATACATACTTTATCTACACAGAGTATGAGTCTAATTGATCAGAATTGCAAGATGTTTTAAACGGCAACATAAACAGATAATAGTATTCAATATTTTATAGTAGTTTTTCTTATGCATGTGGTCATTTAGGCAGGAGCCAGTTTCTTCATTGATTTATCTGGTGCTTGCATATTTTGTGAAACTGTGTTCATTGTACAGTATATACAAGTTGTTATTCTACTTTTTAAATTTAATATTCTAATGATTATTTTCCCCATTAAAAGCTGTGTAATATTGCATCAAAAAGAAAGATCATTATTTATTTTATAATTTTATTTTCTTTTTAATCCTCATCCAAGGATATACTGATTGATTTCAGAGAGAAAGGAGGGGGCAGAGAGAAAGAGAGAGAGAAACATTGATTGATTACCTCCTATACACTTCCCAACCAGGATCCGCAACCCAGGCGTGTGCCCTGACTGGAACTCAAACCTGCAAGCTTTTGGTGTACAGGATGATGCTCCAACCAACTGAGCCACCTAGCCAGGGTGAGATAGTTATTTATTTAACCATCCTTCTATTGTCATACATTTAGATTGTTTCCATTTTTGTTACAATCATGCATTGCAGTTAACTAAACATCTTATCATAAATCTTCATTTAAAATTCTGATTATTTCCCAAGGGTGAATTCCTATGACTAAAAGTTTTGGATCAATGGAGATAACATTTTAAAGACTTGTGGTTAGTATTGCAAACTGTCCCCTCGTGGCCCCCGTGTACGTTTCCATCTCTGGGATCTCAGCAGCGATGAGGTCATCAAACACAAGGCCCCACTCGGAGGCTGGATTGAATCATCTAGTTTGGATGACTGTACTGACCAGATGAGAAAACACTGGCCAAATATTCAGTACAGCAGAGAAGCACCCAGGTGGGAAGAGTTAAACGGTAATCGCTGACTGCGCAAGCTCTATTATATTTACAATCTTATCTAACCTCTCCAACGGCCCTCGTAGAAATAAGCTAACTTTTCTGAGCATGTGTCTCTCACGGCCTCTGTGCTGGGTTCTGTGTGCGCATTCAGTCTTGAATCCCTACAACAGCCCTCTGCTGTAGGTTGGATCATCTCGGTTTTACAGATACGGAAAATTATGTAGCTTGCCTAAGATTCTCGGCAACCTGAGTGGTTGTACTAATTGTAGAACCGGAGGTTTTCTGGTCCAACACACGTTTTCTCTGCAACTGTTGCCTGAGTTACAGGCTGGTGGGGTAATAATTTAGAAGATGCTTGAATTTTGTCAAGCCATTAAGGAGTCTTTGGTGGGCTTCCCAATGACTGTTTTTTAAAGGGCATCCAAGTATATTCAAAGAACTACAGTAGCTTACTAATTGTAATTAAGAGAGGAGTCCAAAGATTGTATACCTTAAGAAAATGCAGTTTTAGTGTATGAGTTAAGATTAAAGGCTAGATATTAAAATTCACATTACCAACAGTAATTAGTAAATTGACTTCTGTATATATTCCTATTCTCATAACTAATATATGGATAAAGACTTTTTATCTCGCCCTGGCTGGTGTAGCTCAGTGGACTGAGTGTGGGCTGTGAACCATGGGGTCGCCAGTTCGATTCCCAGTAAGGGCACATGTCTGGGCTGCGGGCCAGGTCCCCAGTGGGGGGTGAGCGGGAGGCAACCACACCTTGGCGTTTCTCTCCCTCTCTTTCTCCTTCCCTTCCCCTCTCTCTAAAAGTAAATAAATAAAATCTTTAAAAAAAAAGATTTTTTATCTTGATAGAGGTGCTAGAAATAAAATATTTTGTGAATCCAACTTCTGAGCTTCAAATTCTAGCTGTTGAATGTATAAAGTTTACATTTATCGAGGTAATATTTGAATACATTTGAAAAATAAATGCAAAAATTAATTCATTAATTTATTATTTAAAAACTTTATTCTCATTTGTTTCTGTAACGGGCCATTCACTAGTTATCTGAGTTGGTCTGCCTCTCCATGCTGGCACCGCAAGGGCTGCTGGAGAAGCAGTGTGCCTAGTTGCTCCAAAATATTTGATGACTGAATGAAGAATGGTAAATGAAAGTATAAGATTGACCTCTGCAACAATTAGTAAACAATGAAAGACAACATGTAATTAAACCCTAAATTGCATGGTTCAAGGCAGAATTACAGGTGAGTCTTGTTCAAGGCCATCAGCGCCTTATAAGTTAAGCTGGCTGGGTCTGACTTCATTAGCCCGGGGCCGCCTCGGGTTCCTGCAGGCCAAAGTCTCTAGATTCCTCTGAGGCTGCCTGCAGACAAGGGTACCCTAGAGAAGGATGATGTAAAAAAGCAAGATTGTGGAATCAAGACTGGGTTGGGATCCAGTCTTGTCCAAGCTGTATGACCTTGAACAGTCTGAATCCATTTCTTCACCTATAAAAATTAGAAATAGTATATATGAAGTCTCTCTCTCATATATAACTCTTACTTAGTAGGTTATCTGGTACAGAACTACACTTGCTGTCTATGGCTAGCGCTTGTTCTGATTGGTCAATTCCCATGCCATGCACATGTGGTGGGCACTCCAAGTTAGTTATTTAATAAAACGTTGAGTCAAAGGTGAAGCTGGAACAGAGAAATGGAAAATAGGGTAATACAAGACCATTTCTGTGACCCATACTGTGTGCTTGATCTTTGTTCACTCCTTAGGTACCAAACAGGATCTGTCTGTTGACACTGAGCTTTAAGAGACTGCACTATTCCAAGACAGATTCTCTGAAGTCAGTGCAGGCCCCATTTAGTCCACATGAAACTCCTTCCCTCCTCGACAACCTCCATCTGTCCCCCACCCCCAACGCTCTCATGTGTTAGGCTGAGAAACTCGAATTCTGGAGCTGCCCAGACTCCAGCTGTTTGATATTGTGCGGCTGACGGCAGCGGAGGGCAGGGGGTGAGCGACTCCAGATGAAAGCAAAAACTCAAAGAGAACTGGACCTCAGAGCTTTGATACCAAACTCAGTGGGTAACAGCCTCCGTTAAATTTGTTCAGTCAGCCATTTAAGAGGGAAGGAGTTTCTCACACGTCCTATAGGGGTTTTAGCGATGGGATGCTTCTACGAAGGGGGATCAATGTCCAGGGACTGAGCAGGGCAAAATAAAGTGCCAAAACTGCCCTTGCAAGTTTAGAGACAGGTAATGTGCTGGCTTATCTTGCTGCCAATATATTGTGATTTTTCCCTCTTAATGAGGTACTGGGGATTTACTGGGACTTTTGGTCGTAACAGAAAATGTGCCCCACCTAACTCCCCCACCTCACTTCCTTGGGTTCATCCCTCAGGGGGAGGCCGTGAAGAAGAAGAGGAGTAGAGAGGAAGACGGAGATGCTGGGGCTGGCAGTGTTCTGGGGGACCCCACTCAGAAACCAGTTTCATACTGTTTGCCTTCTACTGGTTGGATTCATCAACTAGGACATGGATTCACTTGAAGACTTGGTGGGTCCCATTTGAGAAGCATCTTAAGTATGAACCTCTGCCTGAAATAAGGAAGGACTAAGAAAATGAGTTGCATGGTCCACTGACTTTCACATTCCTAAAAACAAAAATGAAAATAAAATAAAATCCATAAACCTTGACATTTTTATCCAGGAGAGGTGAAGATGGGACCAGTCCTGTCACTGCCTGAGAACCCATCCCAGGGAAGCGGTGGGAAGCAGAACCACATGTGAGCTGAGACGCCAAGCCTCCTGTACATGCCCCTTTGTCCTGTTCACAGAACTGAAATTCAAAGATAGAATTTCAAAATGGCAGTCACAGAAAGTAAAACCAAGCAACAGGCCCTCTGAGCGCAGGGCGCTGTGTAACTGCACTGGCCGAGTGCCCATGAAGCTGCCGGAATACATCAGACTCAAAACAACCTGCAACTGTAACCTGCTCTCCTCTGGCTGGGACCCGCTCCTTTCCCCTCCAGTGGGGTTTAGCAGTGGTGGCGTGGAACAGTGACACTTCCTGATGTGACCCCTCCTCAGTGAATGTGAGTAATATTAGCGAAGCCCCACTTATTCAGCAGAAAAATAATCTGCATCTTTCTCTCTGCTGTTAAAAAAAAAAAAAAAAAGAGCCTTAAATCAAACTACCTTAGTGAACTACCTGTCTGAGAAAGAAACTTGGGAGCCACCTTTGGCGCCTCCTTTTCCTTCACTCTTTTCTTCAAGGGTCACTGACTTCTACACGGCCAAGTCCACAGTCTGCCCAGAATTCGTATTACCTGCATTCAGTCCCCTCCGACATTGCCCTCATCTAGACTCATTCCTTTCTTATGTGGAATATCGCAAAGGCCACTTCATTAATATTCCTACCTCCCAGCTGACTCTGTCACTTGTCCATTTTCCACACTCCTGGTGGAGACAACCTTAGAAATGGCAAATTTGATCAGGTCATATGCCTCCCCCCGACCCCACCAAATTGCTCAGTGACCTCATTACTTCTAGGATGAAATCAAACTGCTTAGCAAAGCACACAAAACCTTTCACAAGTGTCTCCTCACTGTGACCTCCTGCCGTGTCCCACCTCAGACCCTGTTGCCTTCTCACCACGCAGAAAGAATTCTTCAGGTTGTTCCAGGATCGCTCGTATCTCTGGGTCTTTGTGTCTGTGGTGCCCTTGCTTGGAGTACCTTCACTGCCTTCTGCACCAGATTCCTACCCGTCCCGCAAAATTGAGCTCAGTTGTTAGCACCCCCGGCCCTCCTTGGCCACCTCCCGTTCCCAGCGTGCGATAGGGGTCCATTATCCAAGGACCTATCTCGAAGGGCCTATCTCGATGTTTACGCGGTTAGCGCTCTATCCTGCTTTACAATGAACTATTTCGGGTTCCTCAGCTGCAGGGCGTGCCACGGATACTGCGGGTTTTTTCACCTTTCTCCACCTCGTGTAACACCCTTGAAACCCAGCCCTGGGCCTGACACCGCTGTAGTCCTAACACCTTGGACAACTTAGGGAGTAAGGTAGGCAGTGGGTGGCGGTTGGGAGGAAAATAAAGAAAAAGAAGGGAAGGAGAGAGGAAGAACTGCTGCCGCCAGACTGCAGGGTTTCCTTCTCTCCTAGCCGGGCCCCACACCTCCTCCCTGTCAGCTGTCTGATGTCTTAAGAGCCGATACAGGTTGACAACTCAGCCAATCTGACTGTGCAGACATGGGTTCCTTGGGGGATGGAAAATAGCGATGTGACCAAATCTGAAGCAGTGGCTGTGTACAGACACAATTTGGCTCTTCAACTTGGGGCCTTTTGATGTGAAACATGGACGTGCTGATACTTATCGTCCTCAGCAATGACTAACTCATAAAGTTATCATAAAGCATTTTGAAAAATATATGGAGATGCCTAAATACACACAGCAAGAGAAAACCCCAGTTTTATGGGCATAGAAAAACAACTTAAAATGCTGTTGTGAAAACTCAGAGAACTATACTCCACATAAAGAATTTTACTGTATATAAATTTTTTAAAAAATTAACCAGAATGAGGGGAAACTCAAAATGGAATACAAACTGTAACAATTGAACCTAACTATATTACAAATGAATAACATAACCATAATGTAGGTGGCGGGGAAGAAAATAACTAACTCAAGTTACTTTGGACGTCAGTGTTTTGACTGGATACTGTAAGGCTAGTGGCCAAAAGAACTGTATACAAATACTATATTCCAGTTAGTAAATTTATTTCTCACAGGGATATGGATTAGCAAGTCTGAAACTACTTTGTATATATACTGGAGTTGAACAAATAATTAAATACATTGTAGATAATGAAAGCCAGGTTTCAAACTGTCAGAGGAAGAAATTACAAATAAGAGGGAAGGCTAGGATGTACTCTGTGGTACTGCATTGGAGTTAGCGGTATCAGTATGAACTCGCGGTTTGAAACACACATACGGGGTGGGCAAAAGTAAGCTTACAGTTATGAGTACATGATACACAGTTTATTCTTGTATTATTTATTTATTAATTATTGTGTTTTTTATTTATTATTGTGTTATTTATTTGTATTACAACCATACATCGACTTTTTCGCACCCCTGCATATATGTGATATTGGGCTGGCCAAAAAGTTCGTTTGTTTTTTTCTGTATGATGGCTCTAGTAGCGCTTAGTTGTCTGCAACTTCATTCGAAACAATTTTGTTACATTGTATTGTAACAGCTGTCATATCAGAATGTATTTTTTAAAAAAGTATCCAAACTGGTGAATTTTTGTGTAGCCATTTTAATATTGAAGATGGAAGAAAATACACAAAATTCTCAGCATATTATGCTTTATTATTTCAAGAAAGGTAAACACACAACTGAAACGCAAAAAAAAAAAAAAAAAACCCACAAAGATTTGTGCAGTGCATAGAGATGGTGCTGTGGCTGGTAGAACACATCAAAAAAGTTTGCAGAGTTTTGTGGTAAAGAGTTCTCTCTGGACAATGCTCCACAGTTGCGTAGACCAGTGGAAGATGATAGTGATCAAATTGAGACATTTATTGAGAGCAATCAATGTCCCACCACACAGGAGATAGCTGACATACTCAAAATATCAAAATCAATAAACATATTGGTGAAAATGAAAAATATGTGTTTTATTTTGTGGAAAAAACCATATGGACTTTTTGCCTAGCCATACTTTTTGTCTAAATATATAGAGAGAGAAACTTTTTTTTTTTAATTTATTTTTAGAGAGAGAGGAAGGGAGAGAGACAGAGAGGGAGAGAAACAGCAATGTATGGTTGCCTCTCACATGGCCCTCGCCTGCAACCTAGGCATGTGCCCTGACTGGGAATCGAACCGGGACCCTTTGGTTTCCAGCCCGTGCTCAGTCCACTGAGCTACACCAGCCAGGGCTAGAGAGAGACTTTTGTCTCACTGTCTATATATGTATAAAACTCCAAACAATACATGTAGAAGCAGTTAAGGAAATAGGAAAGCTTTATTAGGACACCACAGCAACGATTTTTCAGGTCAAGATTCACTGATGAACGCTACAATTCATGGGTAAAAATTTCTATACATATATATAGAGAGGCAGACAGAAATGAATATAGATGTGTGTATATACCTAGTACGGTCCCAGTAATTCACCTATAGATTTCCTAGCTCTCTCTGCTGAGAGGGCCCAGAAGCAGTGACATCCCGGTAGTAGGGAGCACACCCAGTACCCAAGTCT
The DNA here is from genome assembly GCA_004026765.1 of Micronycteris hirsuta. Classification (NCBI taxonomy): domain Eukaryota; kingdom Metazoa; phylum Chordata; class Mammalia; order Chiroptera; family Phyllostomidae; genus Micronycteris; species Micronycteris hirsuta. Next base: position 88,332 of record PVJI01003514.1, read on the forward strand.
TGGTTTCCATGTCCCACTCTCCTAATCTAAGGAATTAGGGATTCTTAGAAAAGTGTTAGATTTCAGGGCTGGGTGGGATAAAAACCAGATTGCTCATGCTGCCAGGAATACAAGGAAGTGCTCGAAGCAGATGGGGTGTGTTGAGAGGACAGAGTAGACAACCTGCAGCCAACATTGAAATGATTTCAGGAACAAAATAAACAGCCACTGTATTAGATTATAACCCAAAGAACAAAGTAAATATCCATGAGTCCATACTGATATAAATAAATAAGTAAAGTAAAAAGGGCAGCTCTTCCTTGGAGAAGAACTCCAAACAATAAATGTAGAAGCAGTTAGGGGAATAGAAAAGCTTTCCTAGAACACCACAGCAACAGTGAATAAGAACCACCACTTCTTATTTTTCTCATAGCCGTCTTAAATAGGGAAGTCCAACCCCAGAGTTACCTTAGTAAGCATGGAAATAACACAAGGGGGTTAGCCGGAAATGGGAGGCAGCCGGAAACAAGCTAAGGGGCCTGGGTGGGGACGAAGACCACTTAGCAGCCGCCTGCAGGCTCCGGGGACTGTACTTTAAAGTGGAGCAGGAACTCCTGACGCTGGCTTTTGTCTTGGCCTTGCTGAGGACGGTTGGACTTCTTCCATGGCAGAAAGGGGAGATGGCCTTTGAGTCCACCATTCTCCCAGGCTGTGCAGTCTCTGAACAAAACCTCTTCCCTCTCGCACCAGCTCCTGCCTCACACGTTTGGCCTCTGCGGCGACAGGCCCTGAACCTCCATTTTTGTTCGGTTACAGTTTGGCAGCCATTCTACCTCTACAGTGACTTGGGATAGCTCTTGTTATCTATTAGAGTTAGCTTTATATTTTAATTCTCACAGGCAACCTTGTTTCTAGTCTAGTCAACTATCAACTTAGACATGGTATCCATGACCTCATCCACCTCTCTCTTGGTCAAGGATATCTGAAATGAACAAAGTGTTGAGGCAGCTGGCCGTGAAGCTGGCCAGGCTTGGTGCCCAGGTGTGAGGGTGGGAACGGACACCCTGTGTTCCTGCCGACAGCCACTGTGAGGTCCTGGGTCTTGTGATCAGAAGCCCTGAGGTCGGCTCCTGGTGCCACCATTTCCATCTGTATGGTGTTCAACAAATCACTAAACTTTACCACTGGTTTTTTCCTCAGTAAAATGGGGCTAATGATACTACCTGACTCACAAGATTATTTTGAGAATCAATGGAGATATTAGTGTGAAAGTGTTTTTCAAAGGGTAAAACACAGTGCAAATGTTAAATTTCACTGTCTCAATACAGTGAAACATATGACATATTTAATGTAAAAATAAAAAACATTTTTAAATGTAAAAAACGTTTTTAAATGTAAAAAAGGGCACATGTTTCTAGATACAAATGATTTCAGTAACACAATAATGTTTTTAACCTAAATCATGTTTTTCAGCACGGAGCTGTGCAGTTGGATGTCAGACGCAGCGGATTCTTCCCTACAATGTCCTCGGCAGCGCGAGCCCCGCCGGCTGCCAGGACCGCAACAACAGACGGCTGTTGATCATTAGTCCCTGTGAAACACAGCACTTGGGTATCTCACTTGGAATTTGCTCTTTAACTTGTTTCAAGATGTGGCGCTTAGAACTGAAAAGAGTATTGTATGCCTGAATGAGTGCACCAAAACACCAGGGCAGACCGGGGTGTGGGCACCCACTTATGTGTGCAACTGCCTCTTTACCTAATTAATCCTCTCCCTGCAAGCCTGAACGCGGCCTGTGAACTTCACATTCCACTGGTAACTGGAACTCTGGGTTCTGCAAAATCTGGAGGCTTTAATGGAACATTATTTGTTCAGGGCCCTTGAAGCAATGGTATCTAATGAAGCAAAAGCAAAGAGAAAATGCCCCGAGCTTTGGTACGAACAGTTGATTTCCATCACGGATCTGGCCCTGTCACTCCCCTGCTCCGAGAGCCTGGAGGGCTCCCCTTCTGGACGGAGTCCAGACTCTTCCCCACCCACCCTGGTCTCCGCTTTCCACACGCTCAGGCCATTCCCACCTCCCTCCACCCCCTCCACCCCGTGCCTCTCAGAGTGTGGTTTGTAGACTGACTACCTGTAAGAAAATAAACTGGCAGTCTTTGTTTAAAATGCAGATAGCCTGGCTGGATCTCGGAGCGGCTGAATCAGAATTTCTGGGTGTAGAGACGTCAGGAATCTGCACGTCAAAACTAGTTCCTTCAGCAGTTCTTATAAACGCAAAGGGCTGGGAGACACTAGTCTAGCCACACTCAGCAAACTCTGTTCCTTCGACATAGCGTGCGTTTTATTTCCCCTCTGCCTTACTCTTCTTTTCCTCCCCACAGACTTCCTAAGCTTTCTTTATTGAGTAGCTTCCGTATGTTAAATGCAGCCTGCACATTAAGGCTTCCAGGCCCAGCTCATATGCATGAATTCTCTGATGCCTTCCTGACCCTTCTCAAATAATCAACAAAATTAAGTGAGTCAGCAGCTTCAACATGCAGAGAGGAAATAGAAATGAACTAGATTAAGTCTCTGTCCTTAAGATGCTCACTCACAGTGACAGAGATCTCATGTGCCTGTGCCCCTAGGGTCCCACAGGAGAGCCTGGACTCTCAGAACCCTAGCCCTGGAAGAGGGCAAGTGCCAGGCAGCCTACATGGGGAGGCTCTTCGTGGCATTAACATGCACAGGACCGTTACAGCTGGAGTTCATTGTGTGCTAAGCCAGCAGTCCTTTTCATTCAAAAACCCCTATCGTGGAGGGAATGCCGAAGTGCTTTTTTAATAGGTTTGATTTGGGTACCAGTTTTACAGAAAGTAAAACTGAGGCTCTGATATTTAAATCTCCTCTAGGCCTCCGAGTAAGCTTATAGCAGAACTGAGTACCTGAAAACTTCTCCAGTGCGGACTAGCGGTGGCCCACACAGAATAGGCCCTCGCTAAATGTGCACCACGTGAAAGAGTGTATCAGTGAGTGACCCCTCTGCTTTACGATCTAAAAAAACCAACCGCCTCTGATAGCATTAGGCTAATGCTTGAGTCTCGAATAGCCCTTGCGTTCTGGGACTTTGAGTTTACCCATTTTTTTTTTAGTCCTTTCTTCTCTTTTCAGATTTTTAGCTTTAATTTGTTAAAACAGTATTGCCACCCCCAAATTTTGCATATTGATTTGTTTTTTTCTTCCTAAGTCTGTCATTTGGTAGTTTCAAAGTTTCTTTTTCGCCCCTCACCTTATTTCCTCCCTTTCCCTACCCCCTCCCTCTCCCCCCTCCCTCGCATTGCCCCCTCCCTCTCTGTGCCCCACATCCTGAATATGAATGCCGGCAGGATTAATCCAGCTGGGAGCACGAAGCCTGATGTCTGTGAGCCATGACAGGTGCATAAAGCGTGCAGCAGTGATAAAAGGCAGCTCTGATGGGCTCTGTCAGGAATCCCTCAGAAACACTGAGGGGAAACATTGGCTAACTCCTCTCCTGGCTCCAGGCCCCCAGGGCCCCAGCACAGAATCATATGGAGAAAAGCCAAGGGAGAAACTGGAGAAACTAGAAAGTCTCCTTCCCCTCCTGGAACCCCACTGAAGAAACTTCCCCCTAGAGCCCAAATTCTCTGGCTCTTTACCTAAAAGGCTCTGGCTTAAAACTGAGTGGCCACAGACTTTGATTTAAGCCCTGGGTTGTTGAAGGAATACTGTAAGGCATCATGGGAGAGAAGGTTGTGTAACCTACTTCTGGCTTGCAAAAAAAAAAAAGATGAGCCATAGGAAAAAAGATCATTTTAGTGCTGTTTTTAATCCAACACCCAGCCTGCACATGTATACATACATGCACACGCATACAAGCCCATGTGCGTGTAGCTCTTATTTCCTCTCCAGGTACATCCAATGAAAAAGGGTTTGTCTAACAGACAGAGTGCGGGTTATACAGGATAAGAAACAGCAGTTGGTTTATTACCTCATGGATCTGGTCTACTAAACACCACAAACATGTACCCAGGGCGACCTAATTAACCAAACCAAGTAATCATTAACCAAGTAATCATTAATATGCTGTGTCGAGGAGAAATAATGATTAGGATAATTCCTAGTAGTGATCCGTGTTTGCTCTTTGGTTTGTTCCTCCTGGGCTTACTCTATTTCCTAGACCCACCGCCATCCTGAAGGCTCCATGCTGGTCACTGATGGGCTGTTTGTGGAGAGATGGCCTCCCTGGTGTCACTGGGTTGCAGCCTGGTTCCTTAAACATCCCCCACTGGTGCTGTCTGTCTCTGGCTCTCCCTCTCTCACCTCGATTTTTGGTTTCCCCAGCTCCATTATCCAGGTAGGCAGAGGCCTCACCAGGCTAATAGCTGACTGTTGGGGTCTTTTGAGATAATAAAGGCTGGGTTTCTAAAAAGCCTCAGCTAAAATGCTCACCACTTATAGAGAGCCTGAATTTCAGCCCTTTTCCACTAGCACATTAGCATAAATTAGTTTATTAGGTTTATCTGGCTGATACTAAAGTCATAGCTTGCAGGGCTTTAAAGTTTCCCTAGGAAAAAATGAAGTGGTCATAACATCCAATCATTTATCAAATAATGTTGGAGCGCTACCGTGTGCCATGCACTAAATGCAGTGGGCAGAGGTCTGCGCTGCAACCTTAGAAAAGGGCTTAAAAAGAGAGAAAAGCAAATTCAGTAATTTTGCTTGAACAAATAATTCCTGAATTCTTACGTGCCAGCCACTCTGCTTGGTCTTAAAGACGTGGGGTGAGTGAGGCAGGTGTCTGCCCTCAGGACGTCCATACAGGCCCTTCAGGAACGTGCTCGGACAGACGCCCAGCCAGTGTTCAGAGAGGCCCCCCCCAGACTTGGGGGCTTGAGAGAGGGGCTTGGGAGAAGGTAAAAAACAATCAATGAGGTCTTCCAGAAGGAGGTAGCACCTTAGGTATGTAATCTAAGGAGGTGAGCTGTTGTGTGAATAAAGGAGAAAATAAGAAGAATAAGACTTCCAGCTGTAGAAATAAATGGGAAATAAGGGCATTCTAGGAGGAAGAAGCAATCTGATAAATGACTCAGAGATAGGATCACTTGCAAGAGATGTTATTGAGAACTTTCAATGCTAGGCTAATTTTACAGTTTTTGGGGGTTTTTTTACAGTCATTAGGGAGCATTACAATTTTTGAGCAGGAAATTGACATGATTTATGTTTTATGGAAGACGGTAGGGACATCAAGCTAGAATGACTAGTTAGATAGTTGTTGCAATTTAGGTGATCTATAGTGAGAGTCAGAACTAAACAGTGGAAATGGGAATTAAAAGAAGAGGGGAATATGAAAGACATTAATTTCTAATTGATATGTATTATAGGTATCAGTAAAAACATAATTGAGTTAGGTTTTAGAGAGTAATGATATTAAGATAGAAACCTGTGGCTCAGGATGGTGAGTTGAGCATGCACATTTATGTCTTCCTTCCCAAAAATATATTAAGTGATTCTAAAGGAATAATTAAAAAGCTATCATCCCTCTCTGACTGAGATAGAAAGAGAGGGGCATCAGGGCACAAGGGATTTCCACGTATGTGTGGAAGACTAACAGTAGATGACGGAGTAGGGACTGACGAAGCACCGGGGAGGCGAGAGAACGGAGAATGTACACTCAGAGATGGCTGTAGCCAAGGAGAAAACTGGTCTGTCCTGCAGAGCTCGGGAGAAGCTTGAGACTTCAGGAGAGAGGCAAGGGCCTAAACACAGGGAGAAATAGCAAGAATTTATAGATATAACAGTCAACATTCCACACATTCCCACCAACTACGTGCAAGAGTGTGAGGCAGTCAGCTATATACCGACAAATGGAAGAGAGGAGGGGTCAACCCTAAAAAAACAGAATAGACTATTTGGGGAAAGCGAAGGGAACTACTGTGGGATCTGTCCCACCTGTGTACACAGAGCTCACAGTGTGTCTACTTGTTGTCTTACATTTAAATATGAATGCGAACCAGAGATCTTATAATATGAAAGAGAAACATGAAAATAAACTAATATGGAAAGATTGGAAGAGGTGAAAATTCTGAGAATCAAAATAGACCTGTCAAAAGAACCTACTAGTCTTGTTTTATGAATACCATGATTTCTCAAATCTCACTGATAATTCATTAATTTGTAATAGCTTGAAAAAAACAACAGGATGTTATTTTAAAATCCCTTAAAACTATGGCTGCCTAAAAATAAAATGATAATAAATTTTTCTTCTGAATTGGAAAATAAAATATAGAGAAAATCTCACAGGAAGTAGAATTTAAAAGACAAAAATACATAAAAAATGAGGGAAAAGATAAGAGACAAAAATATCACCCCAATTGTTCTTATATCTGATTAATAGAAACTCAAAAAAAGAAAAGAAAAAAAGGAGGACAAATTCTAAAATAAATAAAAAAATAATTTCACAGAACTGAAGGATACAAGTCCTCTTATTTAAAGGTCCCTTTCAAGTACCAAGCACAGTGAATAAAAATGATTCTTATCTAGACAACTATTTGTGAAATTTTAGAACATCAAGGGGAAATAGAAGATCTGAAAGCTTCCAAGAAACAAAAACCAAACACACAAAAATTGAGATTCAGACTAGAATCAGTATCAGATCTCTCAACAAAAATAATTGAATATAGAGAATAAAGCCATGCCCTCAGATTACAAGAAAAATTATTCTCAATCTATTCTATGCCCTGATAAGTGAACAGTTAAGTATGACAGTTGAATAAAGACATTTTCAGAAGCAAGAAATCAAAACGTTTACCTCCTATTTCATAAGGTGTGATTTGAAGAGAGAGAGAAAAAAATATATGAGTCCTGTCAGGAAAAAGTCCAGCCATTGTTAATATAATGAGAACAGTTTGCACGACTTTGATGTAGCCTGGCAGCCAAGGAGAGTGGACTGGAATGTGCATTTGTGAACAATGATGACTTCACTGTACCAGTCCATGGCGGGGGGGCACCATTGAGTGAGCATGTGTACTGTGTGGCTATCATATTCAAAATGCCTGTGCAAGCAGAACAACGAATCTGCATCAAATTTTGCATTAAGCTTGAACATTCCTCTGCAGAAACTATTCAGATGACTCAGGAGGCCACAGCTATAGGCAACTGGTGATTGGCAGCTTCATCATGACAACACACCTGCTCATGCATCATGTCTCATGCAGGGTTTTTGGTTAAACATCAAGTCACCCAGGTGACTCAGCCCCCCTACAGTCCAGATTTGGCACCCTGTGACTTCTGACTTTTCCCAAAACTAAAATCATCCTTGAAAGGGAAGAGATTTGAGACCGTTGATGAGATTCAGGAAAATATGACAGGGCAGCTGATGGCAACTGGGAGAGCTATGTGAGGTTCCAAGGTGCCTACTTTCAAGGGGACTGAGGTGTCATTGTCCTATGTACAATGTTTCTTGTATCTTGTATCTTCTTCAACAACTGTCTCTATTTTTCATAGTACATGGCTGGACACCTAGACAGACCTCGTGTACAGTATCTAGAGACCAATGGACCCAAACCAGGGGATCAGTGAGGCCCCAGCGTAACCGGTGGGCAGGGCAGGTCAGTGAGGCAGTCAGTCTACATTAGCACAGGAGGGTAGTCTAGAAGAAATATCTCCTGGAAAGAAGGGGTGATATCAAAAAGAACTACTGCTCTATTAAGGAGGTCTTATTACATGCAGCTCTAACAAAGGCACATAAAAAAGAACCCCTGCCTCCACAAAGGCAATTAGAAAACCTGGAAAAAATCAAACAACTAAAAAGTAGTGAAATGTAATCACTGTGAGGCATCTGGTACTGTAGTAAATAATTATTACATAGCCATACTAATGTTAATATACTTTATTGATTTTAAACTTTGTTTTTAAAGATTTTATTTATTTATTTTTAGAGAGGGTAAGGGAGGTAGAAAGAGAGGGAGAGAAAGAGCAGTGTATGGTTGCCTCTCACATGGCCCTCACTAGGGACCTGGCCTGCAACCCAGGCACATGCCCTGACTGGGAATCGAACCGGGACCCTTTGGTTCCCAGCCCGCGCTCAATCCACTGAGCCACACCAGCCAGGGCTGATCTTAAACTTTTAAGGTCAACCTATAGATAAACAATAGAAAACAATTTCAGTTGAAGAACAGAATGTACGTGTTTCCAGCCTTGGCGATGTAAAAGCACAAGCTTAGAGGACAGGGAGACGGCAGATGGAAGAAGGCAAGGGTGCTAATACTTTACTTTCAGAGTGGGGAGTGAAGTGGGCAGTCAGCAGGCGACACAACGATACATTGATGTACAATTTAAATTCATAATGGAAATAAACAGAAGAACTAAAAATAGGAAGAGAGGCAGTGATCTAGTTTCTCATCTACCATAGCAGGATGTTTTCCTACCCCCAACACCATGGGGTCTTCTGGGCCAGATGGCACAAGAGGCAGGGCTGCTGGCCCAGTAGCCAGGACGGGCTGCAGAGCCCTTTTCTGCTCTGGGTCTCGCTCAGAGCAGGCAGCCTTCTGTGTCCCTTGGACAGAGACGGAAACTGCAGGATGTGTTGCCTCTACACCCTAGAGAGGCCTGTCAGCCAGTTGGTCACCACGTTTGTGCCAGGGGGTGCTATGTACAGCGATGTGTCTTTTACTTTGGAAGGGTTTTCCCAGTATGTCCTTGATCACTGAATCCCTAAAAACTTTCAAGAAGTGGTAGATCCTTGACTCTTCATAGGGTGTATCTTCCATCTTCTGGAGCACATGTTACCCGGACCTTCAGTGAACTAACCACCTGTTGTTCCTCCTGCCTCATCAGTGTGGTCAGCCACGGAAGACGTGATATTCTTCAGCGTGGCCTGGTGACGCAGACTCCGGCCCGCAGTGTCCGCGGCATTATGGATGAGAATAGGTCTACCAAGACAAGACACGATCTGCTTGGGGAGGAAAGGTGGCCAATCTCTCAAAGGAGAAGGACCAGAAACCCACTCCTCAATGGGCTTTTATTGGGTTTAATTTGCATAGGAATACAGTAAAGCTCATCGATCATTGTCAGGCAGTAATGATCAAACAATAGATAACATTCGAAGAACTCTGAGGGCTTATTTTGAGTCAGGGTCAGATAGCTAAAAGACAATAAAACTTTGGGGAACAAACTCATTTCATACTTGGACCCTTATCATTTAAATTGAGGGTATTAACAAAGTAGGTTTCACAAGATTTTATGCATTCTTCCTTTGGCCTGATTACCCCATGGAACCCGCCCTTTCCAGCACAGGGCTGCACCACTCTCTGTTATTGTTTCAGGCTTACGTCAGGCAGGGGAAGTAAGGCAGCCAAGAGATTAGGAGACTTCTCACAGACAGAATGAGGACTCGGGCTATGTCAAAGCTGAGGGGTGAGGGTCCATCACCCCCTTTTTCTATAGCTGCCCAAGTTCTTCCCTGAGCGCTCCTTAGTGACCACGGCTGTCGTAGGTTGTTCCTCCCATGAGGAATCTTACCCATCATTGGCTAACTGGCCATGTGCTCAGGGCAGAGGCAGTGCCCCTACAAGGAAGATAAACTTTGTCTCCTAAGTGGATTATGGTCCCAAGGGCTTTTTACTCAGCCTTACCCATGACGGGTTACAGTTTCTGAAACCAGGCAGGGCGGTTCCCAACAGCCTGGTAGTCTAGGTCTCTTTGGGCTATATTACTTCAGGGGCAGGAGAGTTACTACAGCCCTCTGGCAAACTGTAAATGAATATTGCTGTTCCTTTCACGTGAATGTGAATTGTTTCTGATTGTCTTTTCTCATTGTGACTCAAAAGAATAAATTCACCAGGTCAGTGGCCACATACCATATACTTGTGGCCATGTTAATCTGTTCTAGGGAAGATTCTGGTCTGTCATAGCAGTTGCCGGCAGGGCTATGGCTTAGTTGTCTTTGCAGTAGACTACAGTCATTCTTTGGAATGCATGCAGTTTCTGCAGGGGTCAGACTGGTGAATTAAATAGAGACATGAGGGGGACTTCCACTTCTGTGCCTCTAGGTCTTTAAAATTGGCCATAATCTCTGTTACACTCCTTCCCTGGGATATGATACTGGATTTGATATACTGCCTTGGTCCAGCACTAGAGGTGTTTGGGGGAAGTTTCAGAGGTTTCCATTTTGCTTTCTCCACTATAATAACTACTCAGCAGGCTAAGGACCTCAGGAGGGGGTTACTCCAGTTGCAAGCATGTTATTTCCAATTATGCACTTAGACACCAGAGGAATGACACCTTGGTATATCCATGGACTCCGCAGGCCCACTGCATGCCAGCCTTTGGCCAGGACTTCATTATTACTTGGTTCCCAGGGTCCCCCATTCTATGAGGGTAGGGGAAGCATTATGATGCTTTGGGTCTCTGTGCATCAATATCTACTCAGATCCCACATCCAATAGTCCTCCAAATGTGTGGGTATCCCCCTTTCTGCAGTACACAGTCACTGGAGTAAGGGGCTGTCAGTCCCTTTGGGGAAGGGTGAGCAGAATGACCACAGTATACACTTGCTATAATGTGACATCTCCTGACTCTGTAGGTTCTAGATTTGAAAATAGGCTCAGGTTTTGGAAATGAGCAAGAGATCGTGACTTTTTATTAGGGTGACTGCCCTCAGCCTCCTGGCTTTATTCTTGACTTTCCTTTTTTATTATATGTATTAAGCAGCATCCTTGTTGGCTGCCCGTCTACTTTATCTCGCTTATCTTTTTATCAAGTCCAACACCTCTCCAGCCCACTTGTGCTGGAATTTAACCCTAGTTATTGGCCTATCATCCAGGAGAGAGAGGAGTTAAGGAGCAGCTATTGAGAGGGTGAGATCTCCGGGGTAGGGATCTCGGTAGCATCTTCCAGCATAGGGGAAATGCTACCTATAACTAAGGAGTGAGCCACCTGTGCAAACTCTGAAGGTCTAAGGAAGTGGTGGGTGTAGAATCAAAGTGCTCAGGGACATCTGTCCTGATGATCCCATGCTATGTTTCAGGGACCTAGTATTTTCCAGGGAGGGACCTGATTTTAGCATAGCATGCCTGCCTTGGCTGAGCACACAAATGTCTCTGGAGCTCTGGAACTTTAACTATGAGATTTGGTTTTTGCTCATTGTACTTTTAGCTGCATCTTTGTAAGCTACCAAAGAAGCCTTCTAGCTCTCATATTTAGTCCTTAACTGCTTAGTAATAGCCCTCTTTCACATTAGCTCTTGTCAGTACATCTTAGCAGTAGCCAGAGGCTCACTGTCTTTGTAGACAGTTTTCCCCATGGTTTTCAAATACCTGACTCACCACACCTGCCAAGGCATCTCCTTCCATGGAGACAGTTTCACCCCCTATGAAATCTTCAGCAATTGGACCACCCCTGTGTGACCATCTCTGCCATACACATCATTTACGATGGCGTCCTTTTGGCCCACTGGTCACTAAGGGGTCAGCCTCAGAACCCTATTTACTACCTTTATTCTTGGACCACTACTGGCACCACTATGTGATTTAGGTTCTCTGAGGAGCAGATGCCGAGACAGGATTAGATGTGCAAGAGATTTATTGGAGAACATCTGTGAGGGGAAATGAGAAGGGAGACAGAAGAGGCTAGGGGGCTGGGTCTTCTCTGGGGTGTGAAGGTCTGTGAAGGAAGGAAGATAGGGCAGAAAAAAAATCTCAGATGAAGTATTGCACAAGAAAGCTTCAGCAAAGCTGGTGGGCAGTTGTTGAGTGAAAGCTGTCTTTCTGAGGAGTCTCACTTCTCCCAAGAACGGGCCTGTCTTAGTATCCCTGCCGTGCCCAGATTGCGGCCTCTGTGCATGGGGTTGGGTTTCAGAGCATGGCGCCTGGGGACCTTGGCCGGCGTCTCTGACACCAATGTCTCAGGCACACGTTTATGGCAGCCACAGATGGTCCTTTTTACACTTTGGGATTTTTTTTTTCCCCATATGCATACTTTATTTTAAAAAGAAAGAAAAAGGTGATGAGAGCATATTATCAGAGGTATGGAGATACCTACCAGAGAAAATGTTCAATAGTTCTATCTGTAGAGCAAGGCTAGGTTTGGGAAGGATGGAAGCAGTGGCTCTTGCTTTTTTTATTATCTCTTTAGTACTATTTGTTTTTCAAGCATGTGCATTTATTATTTTGATAATTTTCCTTATTATTAAGAAACAGAGAGACGGACAGAAAGGAAAGTCAGGAAAAGTAGGAGTGGGAACATAAGTTTACTTCTGAAAACAATTTGACAACACTTACTGAACACTTCATATCACTGATCCTTAAAATATTTCCAAGAGGTAGGAAATATTATTCCTGTTTTACAGATCATGGCACTGAGATTTAGGATTAAATCTTAGGTTAAAGATTTTGCTAAAGACCAGATGGCTAATAAGTGGCATCAGGACTTGAATGCAGGCCTGGGTCTGAGCTCTTTCCACAAGTAACGGGGAAGACACCCGATGGATGATGGAGGCCGCGTGGGGGTGAGCCGGGTCCGGTCCTCAGCCAGCCTCAACAGTGCCTTGGCCCAGCCAAGTTCACAAGAAGCCCAAGGGGCCAGTGTTAGTCACTGTTTAACTATGCTATACATATTTAGTCTTTTAAATCTTTTCTGAGAAATCATTTCTTTCTATTCCTGTAGTCACCCTTGAGTAGCTTCTTATAATAAAAATACATAAAGGAAGGTGTCTGTGGCTGAGAGATGCGCCTGTCCGGGGCGGCCCTGGAAGCTGGATGAAGTCAGCCGTGTGTTTTCTCCAGGCTGGGCAGAGTGAGTCAGACCGGCCGGAGGGCAGCCGGAGACTCCCATTGTTTACCCTGCAGCCTGAAAAAGACTCACTGGCGACAAGGATAATCTTTCTTGATAAATATATTAGTTTTATTTTAGTGGAGATGATCCCTGGATCTGTGATACAATCTCTAATAATATTTTCTTTTTCTATGGTGACTTCTGGATGGGCTTGGACAGTAGAGGAGAAAGTCGGAGGGGACCACAATCCACAGAATGGCAGTCGCTGGCCTTGAAATTAGGGAAATCACAATGTGTTATTCTGCTGCCATAGATGGGCAGGCAACTGCCAAGCAGGCCAGGCTTATGTCTGAAGAAGCTGTGCAGAAAGGGAGGAGCAAAGTCTTGGAGCCAGTAAATGTCCTGGTAAGTTGACAGCTGCTGGCCTAGACCACGCCTGTTCGGCTCAGCTTATTATTTACTGCTGGTGACTCTGGCACCTCCCAGCCAGGGATTGATACTAATAGTATCCACCTGGCAGGAGTAAATAATAAGCAAATTAAGTACTTAGCAGAGTGCCTGACAAACACTCAATACTTGTGAACTATTACTATTAAGAAATCCTTGACGGAATTCTAAGTAATAGAAAACTATTACTATTAAGAGAGCAGCTCTTGCCCTGGCCAGTGTGGCTTAATTGGCTGGATCACTGTCCTGTAAACAGATCAAAACCAAAGGGTTGTGAGATCAACTCCCAGTCAGGACACATACCTAGGTTGTGGGTTCCATCCCTGGTTGAGCTGCACACAAGAAGCAACTGATCAATGTTTCTCTCTCTCTCTCTTCCCCTCTCTCTAAAATCAATAAACATGTCCTCAGGTGAGGATTAAAAGAACAAGTATAGATCTTAAAAGTTTTCATCATAAGTCGGGGAGAAAGTAATTCTCTGTGGTGATGGATGCTAACTAACTGTGGTGAACCTTTCACAGTATATATAAATACCTAGTAATTATGTTGTGTACCTGAAATGAATGTGATGTTATAGTCAATCATATCTAAATAAAACAAAACACCAAAACAAAACAGAAACTTCTTAGTGCACCTATTTTATCCTCAGAAGATAAACTCATGTTAACGGGACATTTGAAATAGAAGAGTTTTGAATCTGTATGCAGTTAGATCTCCATCGATCTTTTCCTTTGTTTCTTTCTTGCCTTTTTTTTCTCCCTGTGATAAGGATAAGTACACACTACATTGTCTTAGAATTTTTTATGGTTTACCTTTTAATTTTTTTTACATTTACCTCTTTAATCCATCTGATATACATTTTGGTATATGCTATGAGGTAAGAAGATAATTTTTCCAAATAATCAATTTTCCCAAAGTCAAGTATTAATTTGAGATAACACTTTTGTGTTATACTGATTCTTATATAGGAGGTCTGTCCAGAAGGTCATTTAGTATGAAAAATAGAGACATTTACTGAAGAAGATACAAGGTACAAGAAACACTGTACATAGGACAAGGACACCTTGGTCCCCTTCAAAGTAGGCACCTTGGGACCTCACACAGTTTGCCCAATTGCCATCAACTACCCCGTCATATTTTCCTGATGCTCATTGACTGCCTGAAATCTCTTCCCATTCAAAGGTGATTTCGTTTTGGGAAAAACCAGAAGTCACAGGATGCCAAATCTGGGCTGTAGGGGGGTGAGTCACCTGGTGATTTGATGTTTCTCCAAAAAAACTCTGCATGAGACATGATGCATGAATATGAACCTTGTTGTGATGAAGCTGCCAATCACCAGTTGTCCATAGCTGTGGCCTCCTGAATCATCTGAATAGTTTCTGCAGAGAAATGTTCAAGTTCAATGCAAAATTTGATGCAGATTCATTGTTCTACTCTCTCAGTCATTTTGAATGCAACGGCCACACAGTACACACGCTCACTCAGTGGCATCTACCACCCCCACCGACGAGTACAGTGAAGTCATCATTGTTCACTCATGTGCATTCCAGTCCACTCTCCTTGGCTGCCAGGTTATATCAATGCCATGGAAACCATTCTTGTTAACAAAGGTTGGACTTTTTCCAGACAGACCTCCACCAAATAGTTGTTTTACTCTTGGCAATTTCTCCTGAAGAAAAATAAGAAATTCAGACAAATATTTATATGTGTGTGTATGTGTACATATATGTGTGTATATATGTGTGTGTATATATATAGACACACTTATGTATAAAGCTGTCTCTGCCGTCATTATTTGTAATAGCAAAAATTGGAAATATTTTTGAAAGGTATAGTGATACAAATTATATTTTACATTTGTAATTATATATTACATTTATAGAATGAAATGTCACTAAAACCATACATTTGAAAGAAAATAACATAGGAAATGCATTTTTATATTAAGTGAAAATGCAGTAAATGAAATTTTTATATAATATTGTTTCATCATGTTTTTTAAATAAGCTTTTGCCATAGTGGCCTTTCAATTCCCTCATCAAACTCTTTCCAGCCTCAGGGACTTTGCACATTCTGTTTCCTCTCCCTGGAAAGAATTTCCACCTGTTTTTTTATAAGGTTGGCTCTTTTTCGTTCTGCAGGTCTCTGCCTAAATGTATCATTTCAGAGAAGCTTTCTCTAATTACCCTGTTAAAAGAAGATTCCGGTCCCTCCTCAGCTAGCCCCCGGGTTTAAACATCTAGTCCTGGCCGGTATAGCTCAGTGGATTGAGTGCGGACTGCAAACCAAAGGGTCACCAGTTCGATTCCCAGTCAGGGCACATGCCTGGGTTACAGGCCAGGTCCCTGGTGGGAGCTATATGAGAGGCAACCACACATGATATTTCTCTCCCTCTCTTTCTCCCTCCTTACCCCTCTCTCTAAAAATAAATAAATAATTTTTTAAAAAGAACTAATTGCTGTTAAAAAAGAAAATAAACATCTAATTATCCTTCCCACATAGGTAAATTTTGCCTCTCCATTTGAAAGATTTGCTTCTAGAAATTTAAGACGATATTTTTAAAACTTTCTCTCCAAAACACCCATTCCTGTGATCTGAATGCAAAAAATATGCACTATTGCCTGACTCACTTTTCCATTTCCTAAGGATTTTACATCACCTTCATGTTCTTAAAACAATCCACATGCAAAACTGGACCCTATTTACACTACTCAAAATTTAAAGTCTTAATGAAAGACCCAAAACTATAAAACTCCTAGAACATAGAAACAAAGCTTCTTGGTATCGGTCTTGGCAATAATTTTATGAATATGACAGTGAAAGCACAGGCAACAGAAGGAAAAAGAAACAAATGGGACTACATCCAACTGCAAAGCTTCTGCCCAGGAAAGAAAACCAACAACAAAATGAAAAGGCAGCTTACTGAATGGGAGACAGTATTTGCAAATCATATACCTGGTAAGGGGTTAATATTCAAAATATATAAGGAACAATACAATTCAAGAGCTAAAAGAAGAAATTCAGGAAGGGGGAATGTAAGAAGATGGTCAAAGGGTACAAACTTTCAGTTATAGAATGAATAAATAAGTTCTTGGGATCTAATTACAGCGTGGTGACTACAGTTAACAATACTGCACTCTATGCTTGACAGTCGCTGAGAGTAAATCTTCAAAGTCGTCATCTCTCACACACACGTACAAGTAACTACATGAGGTGAGTCAACTGACCTTTTCGTGGTCATTTT
The DNA here is from genome assembly GCA_004026765.1 of Micronycteris hirsuta. Lineage (NCBI taxonomy): Eukaryota > Metazoa > Chordata > Mammalia > Chiroptera > Phyllostomidae > Micronycteris > Micronycteris hirsuta. Next base: position 104,776 of record PVJI01003514.1, read on the forward strand.
GTAATACATGCCTATCTCAAACTATTGCATTGTACACCTTAAACTCACACAATGTTATATGTCAGTTATATCTCAATAAAGTGTGTGGGGAGGGCATCTCAGCATGCAGATGTTGTTACCAGGGCGAATTGTGTAGAGGAATAAGTAAGTTGCTGGCGATAAAACTTAAGGCAGGTATAAAACATGAAACAGTGAATGCATTTCCGGAGGGTGTACGTCAATAGCCAGGGCCCCCTCTAACCTGTATTCCTTTAAATTCATGTCAGAAACGAGTGTCTGGAGGGAGTGAAGTCAGGCTGGGAATCAGAGCCAGATGCAGCTTCCCTTCTAGGTAGACGGGGCCCTAGATAATTGGACCCAGGTGCCCGGGAGAGGGGCCCCAGGGCTTTCAAGGTGTAATCAAGTCTACTTAACTTACGATTATAAACAGCATGTGTCCTTCACTTGTCAGAGTCTGGGCCTCAGATTTGACAGGAATCTCCAGTCCCTCCCTTCAAACTAAATTCCTCGCATCCCCCTGCTGTTTCCCACAACCCAGTTCCCATGGCTTTTGTTCTTCCTTCTACTGAAGGGAAACTGCTTCAGTTCTTCTTCCAGACTTCGGAATCAGTCAGGTCAGCCTCCAACCCCTGAGACCCAGTGTCAAGGACTCCTGAAGCGGAGCTCCACGCAGGCAAAGGGGTGGAGTCTGGGCCTTCTGCACAGATGGGATTTCCGCAAGAAGTCCTCGTGCAACACAGATGCATGGAGCTCACCCACCTGACAAACTGCAGGGATTGCTAGGGTCCTACTGCAATGCCTGGGCTATCGAAATCACACAACAGACTTATCACAGACACTTGTCATTCATAATTAAATACTTGCAATTTTGCCAGTTTTGACCAATCTTGAAGACCCATTGAAATGTCAGACTTTCATTTTCCTGAGACCCAAATTTGAATGTCCTGTGTTAATCCACAGGGACTAGTGATTGCGTTGAGTCAATGGTTCAGTATCCAGATTTCAACGCAACTTTGTGTATTTTCTTATAGCATGTGGGCAGTGATATAAACTGTCCTCCAGGGTCAGGAGGGACTCTAACACCTTCGCTTACACCCAGCTTTAATTTGTGGGGGAAATTATATATTACAGAGGTATGTACAAAAGTAAAGATCCATGAGGAGATCGTTTGATTTTCACTGGTCTCTTTTAGTCCTTTTTTGTTTGTTTGTTTGTTTTTTGTTTTTTGGTTTAAGATCTTCCCCTAGGTTCTAAGATAGAGCAAGATAAATTCCATGTCCTCACACCAACAAGCTTAACTGTCAGAGAGGGTCATAAAGGAGCTTAAAAAAGTGCACATTTCACAGACTTTAGTTGCAGAGGTGAGCAAACCTTCCAGATGTCCTCAAATTGTGTCCACGGGTTCACCTTTCCTACTCCAAATGAAGGAAGCCCTGTGTAGGGGTCAGCTGCAGTCCAGAGAACCTCCAACCTGCCCCCTTACCCCACGTGGGAGTGGTTAACGCAGGGTGTCCTCCCCAGTGGAGAGTTAATTGGAAATGTTACACTTCAAGAGGAAAAACAAGAGCAACGGAAAAGGCATCTGCGTGTGACCAAAGCCTTAACTGAAAACAGGCTTTCCCTTCTCCCGGTCTGGGAAACCAGGGAGGAGAGCAGCCAGGGAGAGAGCAAATGTGGACGCTCATCTGGGGACAGAATGTCATGGTGGGGGCTGTGCAGAGGGGAGTCATGAGTAGGATTTGGGGGATTTGGGGCAGAGGGAAGACTGGTGTGAAGAACTCAGAATGAAGCAAGGCTAGAGTGGATGGTTAAGTAGAGGAGGGGGCTTTGAAACTCATTCCCTTTCTACTTTCTTTTGGGGTAGGGTTAGGGACAGGAGAGAGTGACGGGGGTAAGATAAACTAGGGTTTTCCCTGATGGCCTCTGAGGAAACTGGGGTTTTGACTAATTGATGGTTTAAGTAATTCGACAAGTATCTATTCAGAACTGAGTTGTATCTCCTACTGTCTTCTGAACTCATCCTATCTGGGTAGACGCGTCCCTCCCCGCCCCTTCCCTCCCATGCTTCCCTCGGCTGCTCTTCTGTCTGCATTAGCCTGTGCCACACAGCCACACTGACCTTATTTTTATAGAGCACTTTTTTCTCTCAAACCAAACGTACGGGGACTGAAGTCCAAATATTGGAAATGGAGCCTCCTGGCGTGGTATTATCTTGTTTGTGTGAGGACATGGAATTTATCTTGCTGCAGGCCCAGTCTATTGTTTTCGAACACCCTAGTTCCACAAACTGCTGCTGAGCCCATTCTGAACCAGAAATGATACCAGGCACTGGAAATAAATAAAGATATAGTCACTTTTTCAATTTCCCAAATAAGGAAATGGGATATAACATGACAGAATCATGAAATCCCAGAGGAAGGGCACCTGACTCAGTTTTAAGAGAGGTGAGAACTTCTTGCAGATGGCATTTGACCTGGTTCTTGAATGGTAAGTGGCCGTCGCAGGCACAGAAGAGGAAGAGGGGAACTTGGAGACAAAGGACTCGGTTCACATCCTAGCACTGCTTCTTCTTGCAGATTGGGGGAGCCTACGTTTGGCCATCTATGTATTGGCTCCAGCAACAACTACCCCACTGGGTGGTTATGAAGATTATAAAATAACTACAAGGTGCTTTATATAGTCCAGCCTTCTCGTGTCTCAGTCCTACTGGCCTTCATCTACATCTTCTTCTCCATCAGCACCCACCTGAGCGACCACAGTGCAAACTCTCATCGCTTAGCTGCTCAACCGCTGAGACATCAGATCATGAAAGTGCCTGTGCCTTAGCCTCTCCCCTTCCCTCCCTTCCACTCATGCCAATGCTGAACTGGCCCTGTATCTGCTTTGTGAGCTGGAGTCCCTTGATCTTGCCCTACTTAGCTCACCTGTTCCTGTGTTCATTTGCCTTCTTTCTCATGTGCGGCCCCACGGTCAGCTAATAAGTGATTCTCTCCGGTCTTGTCCACCCCTTTGCCTCTTGGCTTCTGCGATGTGTATCCCCAGCCCATGCTTAACTGCACTGTCTTCTCCAGATCCCTGCTCCCGGTGTTTGAGAATGCTAGAGAAAGCCCAGACTCCACAGTTCCATTACACCTGCATAGTTCCAATCACCACTGGGCTCTTGCTACTTCTTAGTTTTCTTTTTATTTATTCCTTTTGAAATAACTCAGTGTATGTAAAGGCCCTAGCACTTAGCCTGAACGCGTAGTAGGAGTCCCATACGTTCACTTCCCTTTCTTTCCCCCTGATCGCTTATCACATTGTCAAGAGTTCCTAGTCCAATCTTTTTATTCTTCTTACATCTCTGATGTCCTTCAGCCCTATGCTTTTGCTGTCTTGCACAAGCTCATTCCATTTCCTAATTCTCAGCTTATAAGCAATGATTCAGAGCACATGGCCTCAATCAGCTAGCCTGGTCTAGTTATGTCTGTAGGCCTCAGTTTCCTGTTCTGCAAAATTTAAATTATAGTAGAGATTAAAAGTACCCTGTCACTGGGCTGCTCAGAAGATTAAATGAAATAACATGTGTTAAGTACTTAGGATAGGATTTTTTACATGGCACGCACAATAAATGTTAGCTGCTATGATGGCGATGATAATTTCGGATGCATTTAAAGCTTTTTTTCTTATCACTCTCGGAGAAATAGGGTGGCCAGAACAGCCCGTGCTCCAGAGTCTGTCCTCTCCTGCACCTCAGGAGACCTTCCTCTACTCTGAGCCTCTTCCTTCTTCAATCTCCGCCTTTTCATTGGCTTCTGCTTCTGAACCCATGAACACGTGATGTCTTCCATATCTTAAAAAATGTAACAAATACCATGTCTCAGTTCCGCTATCTCCTCTAACTTTCCTCGTCTGTTCCTCAATTCACTGTCACACTTATCCAATTGGTATTTATAATGCCAGTATTTCTCTTCCCACCCCCTACGCCATGCTCACCCATAAATCCCTTGATATCTGGCTTCCACCCTCAGAGTCAATCAAGTCAAAAACAGCTTAAAGATCACTGACCTTCTTCCAACCTTGACCCTTCTCAAATCATTTTTGCAGCCTCCTTTGCTCCCGGTCTCCCCAGCCTTGAAGAAATTCTCTTCCTTTGGCCTGCTCAACTATCTTCTCTCCCGGCTGTGCTCCCTCTCCTCTGACCCTTTGCTTCTGTTTCTCTGGCTCTTCTTCCTCCAGTACATACTTGAACATAGATATTTCTAAGAATTAGACGTTGATCTTTTTTTTTCTTGCTCTACATGGTCTCCTTGGACAAACTCATCTACTTCAACAGTCACCTCCCTAGTAATACTTCTCAAATCTTTGTCTCATTAGCACAACTACTTGGAAATACATGTAGGCATTATCTTGAAGAGCTAACATTTGTATGCTTTGTGACCCAGCAATTTCCCTCCTGGGGATACACCCAAGAGTAACTCATACACATACGTACCAGGAAACACATGAAAAATGTTCAAAACTCACCGTTTAGAATAGAGAACAAAAACAAAAAGAAACCCAAACTGGAAACAACTCAGCTGCCTAATGACAATAGATAAATTGTGTGTTTTCACAAAATGCAGTATTATGCAGCAGTAATGCTATGCAGCCACACGTAACATGCAGGAATCTCAGTGACATAATATTGAATGATAAAAGCAAGTTCCAACAGATGTTATAGCGCAGCCTCTTTATAAAGTTTAAAAAAAAAAAGAATCAATTTACTTTTTAGGAAAGAATATACATGTAATAAAGCAGAAAACTAAAGAAATTATAGACACAGAAACCAGGACCATGGTTCCCTCCGAGGCAGAGGGCCGGGATAGGGATGAGCACTTGGGCAGGGTCACAGTTACTAAAGGTAAAACAAGTAAGCTAGGGTCCTGCATAGATCAACGGTGAAAAAAAATCCAGTTCTACCTCTCTCCTAAACTCCACTCCCGTTTTTCTAACTCCCTACTGGCACCATCATTTGATTATTTCATTAGCTCTTAAAACTCAAAATGTGAAAAATTGACTTTATATTCGTCTTCAAATTTGTTCAGCCTCCTCAATCCCAAATTTTTATAAATGACCTTCCCCTCCTCCAGGCAGCCTAGCTTAATGTCTGTGCCCAGACATTAAAAAGATTCTTTGTTTCCTCTGAATTCTGTTACTTGCCAACTCATACTTTAATCCCCAGCAAGATGCATCTAGGAAGCGGCAGAGCCAGAATTCTCACCAACATTGCTTGTTGCCACAGCCTACACTTTTAATCACTTCTGTACAGGTGACAGAGGAACAAAGTGACTTTTAAGCAATGACTTCTGGCCTTGAGGTCTGAGGGTTCATCTACCCTTCCCTGAAGGGTAGCTGATGGACACCAATCTGCTCTTCCCATTGCCCCTACCTTCTTCTGAGCTCTTGCCTCTCCAGATCCAAGCTGCTGAGCACCCAGATCCACCCCCTGAAGTCCTGGCCAGTGTTCTGGCTTGGACAAACTTTGCCAGGCCTGCTGGACAGCTCTTAAGGCCACCCTGTAGGGAGGAGGGCTACACTAGGCTCAGTGTGGACGGGAGGGAATAAACAGCTCTTGTGCGCAGCTGGGCCAGATGGAATCGCTGGATTTTTTTCTTTCCTTGAGCCCTGCTGGGCAGCCCTCTCCGAGAGCAACCATAGAGTACAGCCTCAATGGGATCCTATAGGACCAACAGAGAGGACAGGCTGGGGCCAGGAGGGAGGAAGGAGGTTGCAAGCATAGCCTCAAAAGCCACTATACTGCCTGGAGAAGTGATTATTCCTAATAAGGACACAGCAGTTCCTGTTTACAGTTGTTCCAAACATCCCTCACGCCACGACCCATTGAGAAATACGTGCCAAGGACCAGCAACCTTTTCTGTTTAAAGACTTCTGACTTCACAGCTGGTCTGCAACCTTGCTGGCCTCTGGCCTCTGCTCCCTTACAGAGCAGGCGCGCTCTCTCCATGCCTCCTAACGCACCTTCTCTGCAACTTTTCTTTTGTGTGTCTGCCCACATGGCTCCCATTTGGGCTTAAGTATGGGCAGTGAACACCTACAGACCCTCTGGCAAGATCATTAGCATTTATTCGGATGTCCAGTCGCCAAAGACTGGAATTCTTCAAAATGTAAAGTAGACAACTCCTAAGAGACTGCCTGTAAAGGAAATTATGTAATTCAAACCCTGCTGCTTCCTGTTCTGGGAGAGGAAGTGTTTCCTGACTGGCTGGGCCATCCAGTCGATAGGAAGTAGACTGAGCACTGGAGGTGAGGGGTCTCGGGTACAAAGGGAGAAACCTCCTGTAAGAAAGTTTTCTCTCTAAATTAAGCAGTTTGGGAAACCCTGTTGTTGTTTTTGTTTTTTTTGCTGAAACACTCAGTATTTATCAAGCATCTACAGTATAACATATTGCCATTTCTAAGACTGTTGTTTTCTTGAAGTTTTTAAAGAACTACCATATTTTTTAGACTGTAAGATGCATTTCCCCCCAAAAATGAGGGAATGGGAGGAAAATGAGGGTGCGTCTTGTAATCTAAATGTAGCTTACCTGAGTTCTGTTCACATTTACATTGGCGAAATATTATGTTATTTATGTTATTAAATATTTTACTACATCTTTTGCTTCAAATGTCTTTTTCCTATTTTCCTCCTCTAAAATCTAGGTGTGTCTTATGGTCCAAAAAGTATGGCACTTTCTTTTCCTCCCTCTTCTTCTTACCCCCTTCTTACCTCCTTCATCAAAGGGACATAGCTCCCACTCCTTAAGGATTGGAGCCATTTTAAAGTATTTTCCATTGGAATGAAGGAATAGAAAACTGTTACAGTATCTGCAGGGTCTTGAGATGTCAGCTCTGCAGATAATTAGCTCTGGGACTTTGGACAAGGGATGAAATTCCTAATCTCAAGGGTAGAGATTAAAATAGTTACCTCATAGAGCGATGGTGAAAATTAAGTGAGATAATGCATGTAAAAAGTGTGGCATAGTTAGCATTATAATGATCAATAAATGGCAGGTATTGCTATTTTTCTTAATATCATCGTCTCATTTAAATGGAACTCATCTAAGAATCACATCCATCTGGAACTCAGTCCAAAACTAGGAAGTCAAAAGAAAAAGGTCTCTGAGCAGCTAAAATTAGTGTCCGTGGGCTGAGAAACAGAAACTTTATTCACAGACGAGATTCTTATTTTGAGCGTAGTTAATATTGTGCATAGAATTATATCAGGGCTGCAGCAGATGAGAGAAGCAAACTAAACAGGGAAGCATGTGGAAAGCATTAAAGTGTGAGAGGTGAATTCTGATGATTATCCACCAGAACTATAGAAATAAGACGTAAGAATTATAACCACACATCATTCAGGGGCATTTAGAGTAAGGCAATTTATTGAGTACCATTGGTGGTAGATATGCTATTGGGTGTATTGGGCACACTGTTTAATCCTCATAGCAATCCCCTGCAGTGTGTATTTTTATGCCTGATACTTATGCCTGGTTCGCAGAATTTAAGAAAATTGTCACCAAGCTAGGAAAGGGGAATAATCTCAGAGCTTGCGTGCACTGACCGCCTCCAGGTGTCTGATGCTCCACACTCTCTGCCACCCAGTTTAGATCTCTAAAGGTCCTGAGTCCACCCTCCCTTCTTCCCGCTCTTCCCTCCTCCCTGCCTTTCTTCTTTCTTTCTTTTCTTCCTTCTTCTGTTCACCCACTTGATAACTGAAACAGAGTCCTTGCGCTCAGGGTACCCAAAAACCCTTATTTTATTTTGAATGATTTTAGACTCACAAGAAGCTGCAAAAATAGTTCCCATGTACCCTTCTCCCAGCTTCCCCCCAAGGACATCATCTCACATAAGTGCACTCCATTATTAAAGCAAGGAAATCAATGTTGGTACTGTGCCGTCAAAGACTTTATTTGGATTTTCACCAGTTTTTGCATACACTCACTCATTTCTCAAGGAACTTATAGCCTAGTATTTCTATTATAGCATAATTTGTAATTCACATTCCTGAGGTGAAGTTAAGTTCACATTTAAAAAGTTAAGAAGAGGATATGCCTTTGGGGAAAACATCCTTCAAAAACACTGAAATAAAGTTTTGGCGCTTAAAGAGGTGAATGCTTTGCTCTCTGGAACATTTACCCTGTAAAACAATGAATTTCCCAAAGTATTCTAGATAGCCGGACATGAGAGTCTGTGACTTCCCTTCAGAGTATGATGGAATTGGCCAAGTCCTTAATGACGTGGAAATCTTGCAAAAACTTGGTGCACTTTCAAGGTGTCCATGTTTAACTGTGCAGAGCTTTTTTTACACCATGTTGCTATTCAGTTTCCAAAATGCATCAGGATGCCATATTACACAGTGTGGGTAGAATATTTGTAAGTTTGGCTATCTCTTCAATTCTTTCCATGTGTGCCATGGAATTTAAGTGCTGGAGTCAGGCATTTGTGAATACAATTTTCCATATGTATTGGATTCACCACTACCCGCTGAAGCACAATCTGATCCAGTTTACTGGGATTCAGGCAGGATAGTAAGAAGCTAGGAAAATTCTTTGGCAAGTGGAATGGGGAAACTGAGACAGATAGTTAAATGGCTGAGCAACGTACAGCCAGATAATAAATCAAAAGGTCTTGTCTTCCCTAACCAAGGACACAGCAGCAAATGGCTTACATAGTCCAGACCGTGCTGGGGCAGACCTGCTTCCATTTGGTCCCCTTCTTCGGTGGCATTCTTTGAAGGTGAAGCTGACCAGAGAATGACCCTGACCCCTTTGTATGCTCATTTTGATGAATCAGCGTATTAAAGGACACACCTGAAAAGCTGATGAATAGCCTATTGAGATCCTCCCCTGAGACTTCCATAAAATTTCTGCCTTTAGAAAACAGATAAAGACCCTTCAGACAAAGGACCCAGTGCACAGTCTCCCTGGCACGTGTCTGTGCCTCCCCTTCTTTCCTTGGGTGTGTATCTTTGCTTTCTTTCTCCTAAGCTCTAAAGGTTCCCAGGAGACTTGCAACCAGGGTACTCTAGTAGGAAGCAGCAGCTCATTCGGGGCTAACTCCCTGAACCTCTCTCTGATGGCCTTTTTGCTTCTGTAACTTGTTTCCTGAATTCACGCAACCCACATGGCTCCCTTCTTCTCTCTGTGATGTTCTTTCCAAAGGGCCACATGTAAGGTCAACTCTTCCCAGTGTTTCCAAAGGGCCAAGGCAGCCCTGCCTGGGCCCACTCCTGTTACCGTGGTCTTGCCTCTTCCACCTTAAGGCCTTCCTTTGTTTTGCTGCCCTGCGTTTTAATAAACACACCCTCAAAATCACCTGGACTCGTCTCATGAAAGCTTTCCTGCATGAAGTCAAGAACCCACACATTCCAGACTGTGCCAGGGCAGACCCGCCTCAGTCTCCGTCCCTTTCCAGTGACAAAATTACTTTTTTCTTTCACTTTGAGAACACTTAGAGTGAAGCGGTGAGGCACAGTGCTAGTTCTGATCTGGGCATGCTCAGGCCAAGAGACACAACTGTTCCTGCTGGTCTCTGATTGGCATAGCACACGAGAATGGAGCCCCTTCGATGATGGCTCTCATACTCTCTCACCTCATTCTCTTCTTCTTTCTGCTGCTGGTGTATGATCTTCCTAGGCAGCCATTTTTTTTCTCCCAAAATGAATGGAGAAAGGCCTCCCTAGTGACATTTTATGGAGACATGCCACCAGACCCAGCAGATGGGTTCCAAACTGGCCCTGGCATCTTCACTCTCATCTGCTTTTCTCTTCTGTAATCTCCACTTGTGCTAGCATCTTGAAACGTTAATGGCATCCTTAATGCTGTCTTTTCCTTTCCCCCCTAACTTCTGCTAAGAGCTTAGTGCTGTTGATTCCATCTCTTACTCATCTCTCCTGTCATTTCCATTCACAGTCCCTTGAGTCTTCAGCAAGAAGGAAGCTGGCCACTCTCCTTTGCCAGACTGTGAACTCTCTGGGGGGTGGCATCTGCATCTTAGCCACCATTGTGGCTCTGAGACAGCTGTGCCATGCTTGACAGATGGCAGGCCCTTAGTGATGTTTGAGTGGTTCTCTCGGATGCAGAATATCATTCCTGGGGGACTAATTCCCCAGACAGGGCTCCGCTCCCTTTAGGCTGGGCTCTGGGGTTGCAGAAGAGAGAAAACGATGGGGAGATAGGCCAAGTGGCCTGGGGGACATGGGCCTCCCCATGCCTCTGCTTCTCCTTGCTTAAGCCCTTGCTAGCTGCCTAGCAGCTATCTTCTATTCTCCTGTTACCCCAAACATCCATGTCTCCAGGTTGGAATAGGTGAGCCTATTACCTGAGAATTAACAGTCATGGATCCAGATTTCCTGTTACCTACTTTCAGCAACTCCTCATTCAACAACTGTTCATTAAGTTTTTCATTGTGTTAGGTGCCCTATAGTTTTTCTTTCATCAGAATCTCTTCTATTCTCTATTACTCACTCATTGTGTTTATATAGGACATTTGTGTGTGTGTGTGTGTGTGTGTGTGTGCATCAGCATTGCTTTGAAATTCATCCACTCATTTTATCATTTCACCTGTAAGTGAATCAGAACTCAGAGACCAAAGGTGGCTCTCAGTTTTCAGGGCCAGTTTTGGACAGGGCCTTAGACAGCAGCCTGCAGCACCCTATGCTCCCTGCGTCGTGCCCCGCCCTGAGAGCAGTCAGCTCACTGAAAATCCCTCCCATAGAACTACACCTTTGAGCTGCATTCTGGTGAACTTTCTTTGCCAGGTACTTTCAAACTTCAAAAGTTGACTCTAATACCCTGGGATTTATGTTTTATCTGCTAAGAAGATAATCAGGCCACAGCCAGGCATTTTGTAGGAATACACATTGAACAGGCATCTGGAGTATTTGTTGCAAAATATGCTTGGGAGTCTCCAGATGGATTAAGCTTTGTCACCTTTGGGTTTTGAAGGGTCGCAGATTTCAATCAGGTATGGCAGCCCTAGTCTGCCAAGCCTGGGACTTCCAGCTGTCCTCTGACTCCCTGAAGAAACAGGAGCGGGAGCTTGGGCTGTGCTGGCCTGAACTCCTTGAGCTGGACAAAATTAGGATTCCGGAAAGGCCCTCAAATCCTTTTGTGTTGAAGGCAATATGTTTTTTGAAAAACACAACTTCCTGTTTGTATCCTGAAAGCAAGGTTTTTAAATTTCCAAATAATGCTCATAAAGTTTTTCAGACATCAAACAAATCTTGCATAACAATATGAAGATTTAAGGGTAAGTAAATTAAAAGCATGTGCATTAAATGTCCCTTAAAATACACACGTGTTTTAAGATTATGGGAGGAAAGTGCTTGACAAAAGACCTATTGGGTTTCGTGAAGCCTTGAATGTTTGAAAAATAGGACATTTGATGAATTCCAAACAAAACCAAGTTCTCCTATCTATGGCAGAATGCTGTAAGCCAGTTTTCTGTATGTCCAAGACAAATGGTCTGCCTGATTCTGCAAGGGAACAGCAACCCCCATGCCTTACAAGTAAAGCCCTGCAATGTGAACCATCAGTTTCAGTGGAGAAAATGGGAGTGAGGTCATGGTCACAGCCGCGCAGCAACCCCCCCGGAGGACCTGATTTATAACTGCTTTGGGAGTCTCACGATATTACATCGTTTGATTTTGTATACACATAATGTCTCAGCCTTCCCACCCCACAAATGTGTTAGGTAATATTAAAGGTTTTTCCACTGGGGCATGTTAAAATCTTGGCTTTGGTCCAAGCCAAAATTCAGCTACTCCTTGGGCATTATAATTGAGGTCTAAATAGAACTTGGCACCGTCCTAGGGTCTCTCAATCAATCAACTAACATTAAATGCCTCCTAGAGCAAGGTGGTCCTCAGACTGAGGGCAGGGAGGAGGTGGGAGAAGAGGGCCTATAAAAAGTTCAGAAACTCAGAAGACAAAGTCCCAATTTCAAGTAGCTAATGATCCAGCTGAGGGGCTAAAACACACAGGAAATTATCAAATGCCACCTTGAGGCATAGATAGGAACGAACACTGGACCAGGAAGACACTCTGAAAGAGGAGAGAATTTTGATGGGCCTTGGGGACTGAGCTTGGTTCATTCGCTTGTGAAAGTACACTTGTCAAATGTTTATGGAACACCTACTATAGACAGTACACTGGGGATACAGAGGTAAACCAGACAGGCCTGATGCTTGCTCTTGAGTTGGGAAGATAGCATCAAACAGCTAGTTACATCATTTACCCTTCATTGTAATTGTGAGTGCCAAAAAGGAGAAGGACAGGGTACTGGGAGATGCCTCCAGAAGGGGTATTTCACCAAAGTTACATGAGTTGAATTGTCCTAGACCTTCAGTTAAAGTTTGCTCCACCTGTCTGCATGTTATAAATGCAGGATCCCAGACCTCTCTCTAGCCCTATTGAATCAGAATCTGCATTTTTAACTCAATTCCAGTTGATTCTTAATGTACATTAGATTTTTAGAAGCAGTGCCAAGGTTACACACAATGCAGCAAGAAAGCAGAGAACTCCTGGATTACACGAGTGTTCAAATATCTGGATTAAATGGAAGAGACACCTCTTTTCCTGGATGACAGTTAGACAGCCGAGCCAAATGTGGAAGAGTCCACATCTCTTGCATAGATGCTGAAGGATTCCTAAGGCCAGTTAACAGACCGTTCATCTTTGCATCTTATGGGGGCCGCTTTGTCTATTTGTATCTTATTTTCAGTTATGCACTGACTGGGTCAGGATCCTTTCATGTTCCAAAATAGAAGATCTATTCTGTTTGGCATCAATATTTCCCTCCTGTTTCCCTCCCTCCACTCTCAGTGCTGGCTAATGCTTTCCAGATGAGGTGTGAGCAGCTGTTAATTGTACCCGGATCAGTCTTGATTTGTGTTTCAGTCAGCAAGGCACCTCGCTAATGGGTCTGAAACTTGGCAGCAGGCCTGGGACCAGTGTCAAAGGAAACAGATCCAAAAGACACACCGAAAAAGGCAAGAAGACGGGGAGTGGATAAAAAAGGTTTGGAGGATGAAAGCAGGGGGAGGGAATCAAAGGGACAGGAGAAAACTAGAGAGCCTACTGGAGCAAATCAGCAGAAAAACAGATCTAGGAAAGCAGGAGATGTGGAGGAGTGAGAAAAGAGGAAACCCAGGAAAAAAGTGGGCAGGCAAAGGGGAAAGGAGCAGTGGCCTCGGCATCTCTGACAGGAGGCAAGACAGTCAGACTGTATTTTGTGATGTTATCCTGAGTGCTGCTGATGCCTGTGGGGGCTCACAGCGACACCGCGCATGGGGAGTGTCAAACCCGGCAGTACTCCTCCATTCTGAAGGCAGTAACCTGACACTTCTCTCCCCGCCCTGGCCCTGAGCTTTGCAAGAGCTAGGCAGGGAGCACTGAACTTTGACAGGAGCCAGTGAGTGAAGGCTCAAGTTCCAAGCCTGACAGAGTGGAGGGGCCCAGACATACCTTGGCTTTATGAGCTGAGGCTGGAGGAAGGGCCTCTCCTGGCTTGGGCTCCTGGAGCTGGCTTTCCTGGAATTGACTTGGAAAGGGGCCTTGTTAGGGAAAGCTGAGAACTGAGGCCTAAGGCCTTTCTGAATTGGACACATTCATTGTATTTATTTAAAAAATATCACCTCTAAAGAGGGAGGAAATCCATTTGCCAATATGAATTCCAAAGTGTATGAGTGGGGGAGAACCCACATATACATGCAAATTTGTGCAGGGAAGAGAGAGAAAAGAAAACGGGAAGAGATTATCAAGAGGCTCGAGAACAGGGAAGGGAACGAGATGACCAGTGGACAGGCTCTTCGCTTAGACATCTGCAAAGCAGTGGCACACCACACACCCCTGCCTTAGGAAGAGGCAAAGAAACGAGCCTGTGTTTTAGAGAAAAAAATACTTCAAAAAAAGCATTCATGTTCAAACAAAAACTTATACACAAATGTTCCATAGCAGCACTGTTCACAATCATTAAAAGGTGAAGACAACCCACATACCCCTCAACTGATGACTGCATAAACAAAATGTGGTACATTCACATAGCGGAATATTATTCAGCCATCAAAAGAAATAAAGAACTGATGCATGCTACAAAAGTAATGAACCTTGAAGACATTATGCAAAGTTAAAGAAGCCAGACACAAAAGGGCACATATTGTATGAGTTCATTTATATGAAGCACACAGAAATGGCAAATCTGTAGTGACAGAATGCAGTTTAGTTGTTGCCAGAGGCTGAAAGGGGCAGGACGGAATGGGAATGACTGCTTAATGGGCACGAAGTTTCCATTTGGGGTAACGCAGAATTTCTGGAACTAGACAGCAGCGATGGTTGCACAATATTGTGAATGTACTTAATGTCACCGGGGTGTGCGTTTTACATTGGTAAATTTTATGTTGTATGTATTTTACGATTAAAAATGCAAAAAAAAAAAAAGCTCTGGCTGGCGTAGCTCAGTGGATTGAGCGCAGACTGGGAACCAAAGGGTCCCGGTTCGATTCCCAGTCGGGGCACATGCCTGCGTTGTGGGCCAGGTCCCCAGTGAGGGCCATGTGAGAGGCAACCACACATTGCTGTTTCTCTCCCTCCCTTCCCCTCTCTCTAAAAATAAATAAATAAAATCTTTGCCCTGGCTGGTGTAGCTCAGTGGATTGAGCGCGGGCTGGGAACCCCAGCGGTCCTGGTTCGATTCCCAGTCAGGGCACATGCCTGGATTGCGGGCCAGGTCCCCGTGAGGGCCATGTGAGAGGCAACCACACATTGCTGTTTCTCTCCCTCCCTTCCCCTCTCTCTAAAAATAAATAAAAATAAATCTTTTAAAAAAATGCAAAAAAAAAGCACTGATATATCATCATTGTGAAAATCTGAAAAAGAAAACCAATTTGTTCTCCCATAAACTGCTTTTATTTTGATTCACATTTGGAGGGGCAAATGCACATATGACCCTGAAATAGAAAGAGAGAATAAGAAGTTCTGATGAAGAAAGGAAAAATGGTGATGGAAATAGGATGGTGAAAGTCAAAGAAAACCAGTTACCTATAGGATAGGAAATAAAAGACAGGGGTAGCTGCCGAAGAAGAGGAGCGGCATGAAGTGAGAAGTAAGTTTATCATGTTTCACCTAGGAGAGAGAGACCTCAGGCATAAAAACAGAGAAACAGAAAGCAAGGGAAATCTTTGAGTGGTGCCAACAGCATAGAAAAAGAATTAAGATGAACTAAAAGAAACTCTTAAAACAAACAACAGAAAAACAAACAACGTGAGCAATTCTTCATCTTATGCCCCCTTTTATTTCCCATGACATGAGATCTTAAAACTGTGATGTGCCATAGATCTACGGGCTGGGATCTGAGGGGTGCAGTTACAGAGGGATAGATCCTTCCTCTCTACACAATGGACCTTCTTAGCCAAGGCCATTATCCACCCATGGCTGGTCTCTCAGACCCGTGGTCCCCATGCTGGATGCGAGTAAGCAGAGACGAGGGGAGCCTCAGTCAGGGATGCAGCAAGGAGAGTTGTACGTTGAGTGGGCAATCAGGGAATAACATTTTTTAAAACCCTTGCAGTTCTGTGATCTTGGTGTGAATGATTCTAAGCCACGTGCCAGTGCCTGAGAAAAGGTCGGTCAGTGGGTCAGGGGATCAGTCCATGAAGGTTTACTACAGGCACATGCGCGATTTAAAAGATTTGCCGGAGAGACTCACAAGGCCCTGTCTCACGGCGCGCTGTCAGATGGGAGTGGTGTGTCGAGCCTGTAACTTTCTGATGTTATATGCAGGTAGTTGGGATGTAAACATATTCAACAATGTTTTTTAAATTTGAAAATATATATTAAAAAAATGAAAATATAAAGCACCCATAATGCCACCACTTTGCTGGATATATTTATGCATATTTACCAATACTTAGAATGAACACATACACACATTATACCAAAGATACTGTTTTATGTGAATATCTTTCTAGGGCAGTGATTTTCAACCTTTTTCATCTCATGGCACACATAAACTAAATACTAAAATTTTTAGGCATGCCCAAAAATATTTTACATTTTTTGCCTATCTGATGAATAGGTATAATTTTGATTCATTTACAAAAAAAAAAATTATAATAGTAATTACCTATGCTTTTTGCTCCAAATTGACTTCTTAAAAAAATCAGGTGCCAGAGGGTAAAAGCAGGATAAATGGTGATGTAAACAGACATGATAGGTGCAGTGAACATGTAATACAATAACTACAGATGATGTATTAGAGAATTGTACACCTTACACCTATATAATTTTTTTAAAGATTTTATTTATTTATTTTTAGAGAGAGGGGAAGGGAAAGAGACAGAGAGGGAGAGAAACAGCAATGTATGGTTGCCTCTCACATGTTCCTCATTGGGGACCTGGCCTGCAACCCAGGTATGTGCCCTGACTGGGAATCGAACCAGGACCCTTTGGTTCCCAGTCCGTGCTCAATCCACTGGGCTACACCAGCCAGGGCTTAAACCTATATAATTTTATTAACCAATGCAACCCCAATAAATTCAATTTGAAAAAAAATCAGGTACCTATACTTATACATAAGGATCGCTGGTACCAAGAATTAACCAATGAGATGCAACTTTATTATGTGATGTGACCACTAAGGTGCAACTGTATTATGTGACCTGTATGTTTACATTTCAAGACACATCAGACAGCTACTGTTGTGTTGGCTGTTGTCATTTTATTGATTTGGTAACATAAAGGAAAAGAGGTCAATGCCCCTGACTAACTAGTCAGGTACTACACATTTTAAAAATTCTTGCAGCACACCAGTTGAAAATCGCTCTTCTAGGTGATTAAGTAATCTTCAACAACATTGTAATGACTGAGGTGTGTGCGTTCAAGAGCTTCATGATGAAAACAAAACAGGGAGATGGGAGCAAGTTGGTGATTCTGGGAAGGCAATATGGACTCATTGTGCCAAAGAAAGCACAGTTGTAGCCTGTTTTGCAAAAACTACCAGTGTTTGAGAACGATTCTGGTGATGATAAGCATGTTGCAGAGAGGGACCAGGCCTTCAGCCTCAGTCCTGAAATGAAGACAGGATGGACCTGCAGCTATCCACAACGGACATGCGGCATGAGCAACACAGAGACCTTCATGTTATAAGCACGCACACACACACAAACCAAAACAAAACATACAAATGACAGTAAGACCACCTTCATTTTCTATGGCTTCAAGGAAGGGCACCTGCGAAAGAAATCAGCTTCTGGAATCTGGGTTCCTTCTCGTGCAGATCTGGTAATGCATTTGAATCTTATGAGAAATGTGGGATTTTCCAGACTGAGCCTATAAACGCTTTCATTCTTTAACTGTATGGGGACTCAGGGGGGTGTCTCACTTCCTATGGAAGGAAGAAGCTTGTGAAGAAGGCCTACCAGTACTTTGTCCCAGGTGGAAGAAGATGGACATAGCAGGTGTTCTTCTAGGCTCTGTCAGCAGAGTCTATGAAGAGGTTAGGAGCTACAGCCACTTACTTGTGCAAGACGCCACTCGAGTAGGAGCCCAAGGCAGCCACTACCTATAAGGCTGCACTTGTAGCTACCGCCATCCAGATGAGGAAGCTTTGCTCAAGCGGCCTGAGATTTTCAGCCTCTCTTCCGGCTACTCTGTAGCCCAGAACGACACAATTAGCAGTTGAAGGGCACAGCTGTTTTCCCTGTAATTGGGCTGGGAGCACAATCTTTCATGGGCTAGGAGGTAAGTATAACACTGGAAAATCATACTTACATGATGACACAGTGCCTTCCAGGCTTTCCAGTAACCTGATGAGCATATGATCCTCCAGTGGCCTCTCACCGCACTTAGAATAAATCCCTAAATCCTTACCATGGTCCTCAAGACCTTATGTGACCTGCACCATGACACCCTTCCAACTTCTGTGGTCTTATCCTCTATGACGCCACCCTTACTTACTTGTTTCTAGCCAAAGGGTCCTCCCTGTAGCACCCAGCACACTCCCACCTGCCTCTGGGCTTACTGTGCCCTATGCCTTGGATAGTTTTCCCTCTGTGTTTGCATGGCTCTCTCCCTCACTTCATTCTGGCTCTACTCACATGTCACATCATTACCACCAAAGCATTTTATGGCCACCCTATCTAAATAGCATTCTCCCTCCATCATTTACCTATCTATTAGCAGTAGGGATAAGTGCTAATAGAGCCAGGGAAGGGGACAGACAGATAAGTGATGGACGAAGAATATATATAAATGCATAGTTATGTAAATATGTATTTAAGTACATATTTAT
>PVJI01003515.1:0-122626 GCA_004026765.1 Micronycteris hirsuta
GGTGTGTGAGAGTCATCTTGCCCCTGCTTCCAGCCACTGGCTGTTGAAGTTTTCAGGAACTGTGAAGACCAGTTGTTAAACAGAGCCGTCCTTGAAGTTGGCGATGGTAGTGTGTACACTGTGGCAGTCAGCAAATGCTGCAGGGCCGAGCTTTATTTTTGGGAGCTGCCTGGCTGTCATAGTACTTCTTCATTAACACGTCAAATGACAGGGTCTTGGGGTGGGTCTAATAGCTACTGATACGTTGAAATAGTGATGAACATAAATGACATTTTAAGGTGTCAGCAACAACTGTTACAGGATATGAAAATATCAGTGATTTCCCTTAGTGATAAATGTCCAGGTACTGGTTTGTTGCTCACATTCAGATGGAAAGGAAATGCTAAATTTCAGTTAGGAGAAAATAAAGATGTAATTTTTTTTTTTCCCATTCACAGACCCGCTGAATTCTATCCACAGATCTCACTTAAGAGCTTCTGCTCTACTGGACACATTCAGTGGTTAGGTGTAAATGCACCTGGGCCTTAGAATTAGACCTGAGCTTCAATCCCAAGCCTGCCAATTACTTAGCTGCGCAAGTTGTAATTTTTCTCAGTCTCTAAATGGGAGTGTGAACATCACGGGTTGTGGAACTTAAATGGAAAGGTGTTAAAGTGCTTTAAGAGGGCTCTGGCACTCGGCAGTGTGTGTGTGTACGTGTGTGACTTTATACTGTGTGTCCCCCACTGCCAGCTGTCTGCAGAGATCTCTGAATTTGAGCGGCAGATGTAGTGACAGTTCTCGCCCCAGAGGGCGCTCCTGGCTCATCTTTACTTCTAGTTTCTGCCTGGATGAAAAATTTTTGATGTGTATGCCTGGCAGAACGAATAGAATTTTGACTCACTTTTCACAAATGGTGTAGTGGGTTTCACGTGCTCCCATGCTTGATTTTCCACCTATCTCCAACTGTTACAAAAATGGTTTCGCCCTCCTTCCTTTGGGACACTGGGACACATGTTCCCCCTCCTCCCCTTCTCAGGGAACAGTGAAGGGGGGGGGTCATACTGTCTCCCGTCCTCAGCCTGGAAGCTTCATTATTCCCCACACAGGACCATTTTTCCAGCTCATTAGAACCTGAAGCTAAGATAAAGGAGGGCAGAGCCATTAGGTAGCAATTTATATGTAAATGTGGAAGTTACCAAAGAAAGGTGGGAGTGTTTTCCGGGAAGCGTTCAGGTTGGGCCCCTTCTGGAAAGCATCAGCATCGAGCCCTGAGTGCATGCCCGGCATCCCCATTGCTCCTCTGCCAGGCTCTGGGTCTGTCCCCATGTCTTCACTCAGGGGGAAACTGAAGCCCCAGTCACACACTGAGTGACCTGCAAGGCCAGCACTTAAAGCCAAAGGTGGCCCCCAAAGGCAGCATGTGGCCACTTTACGAGGCACCTCTATAGGGAGGGGGCCTCTCACACCAGCCCAGGGCATTACAGGTTCCCTTCTCCTTACTGATGTTTTTTCAGCCCATTCAGGCTCATCTTCTGCCTCGGGAGCTTGGTGGTGAAGGGGGAATGTCTATTGTACACTCCATTAGTAAGATTCAATTAAAACAATTACTGTACCCAGCATTGTGCTGTGTGCATGTAGTGGACGGTCACCAGCAAAGGAGCCCTCTGGGCTCGGTCCCAAGCTCCAGTACCGAGGAGTCAGGAATTAAAATGGGGGCCCTAAGGCCAGAGCAAATCTTCCTAAAGCTAAGGCAAATGGGCTTCATCTCCACTGCAGGCTTTGTTCCCTGTGGTCAGTAGCCTTCAACTGGCCCAGTCCCTAATCTGGAGAGAGACAGTCCGGAGGGATGAGTGACAGAGGGCAGGCTGTCACCCTAAGAAAAGCAGCCTCCACGCTCTTCTTCAGCCACCCGGAAAGTAGTTTTCTGATGAAGGAAAGATATCACCTCTGCCAGGTGTCCCAGCTCTTCAATGTGTGCACTTGCTTAGCGCCCTAGACCTTGGCCCCGGCCCCAGCAGTTTTCTCCCTCCAGAGGCAAGGGGCGGAGGTGACGTGTGCTGGGGGGTACTGAGCATATCCTTAAACCAACATGTCATGATTAAGAGTTCGATCTTGGTCTTAAGAGCAATGGGGAACTTTTGAAGAGTTTTAAGCAGACAAGCGATGTGGTCAGATTTGTGTTTTAGGAAGATCTCACTGCTTCTATGGGGAGTGAGTCGGAGGCGGTAGATAGACAGATAGATGAGTTAACTAAGACTGCCTGAGCTGATTATTTTTGATTATTATGAAAAAGCTGCTGTGAACCTTTGTGTACAAGTCTTTCTGCAAACATGCGCTTTCGTTTCTCTCGGGTGAATGCCTGGGAGTGAATTGCTGGTCATGGGGTAGGTGTATGTTTAGCTATATAAGGATCTGTCAGGGCTTTTTCCTAAAGTGATTGGATCACTCTGCCCTCCTCTCAGAAATGTGTGGGTTCCAGTCACACTACATTCTTAACAACGGTTGGAGTTGTGAGTCTTTAAATGTAGCCATTTCAGTGGATATATAAAGGTATCTCGTCGTGATTTTAATCTTCTGTTCCCCGATGACCGATGATGTTGAGCATTTTTCCCTGTGCTTATGGACCACTCATATATTTTGTCTTGTGAAGTGTTCGTTACAATCTTTTAATGAGTTTTTAAAAAGTACTGAGTTTTAAAAAAATATACTCTGAATAATGGCTATTTGTCAAATATACATTTTCTGCATTTTCCCCTCAGTGACATACTCATTAAGGTGTCTTTTGATGAGCAGAAGTTTTAAATTTTGGTAAGTCTAATTTATAATTTTTTAATGATTATTGCTTATATGATTATTCTTTTATGACTTTAAGTGGTTATTGCCTAAGAAACCTGCCAAAGAAACCTACTCCCTAAGTTGAGAAGAAAGTTGCCTACATTTTCTTTTAGAAGCTTTATAGTTTAAGCGTCTATGTTTAGATCCATGATCCTATCTTGACTTAACTTTTGTCCACGGTGAGAGGAAGTACGGGTTGAGGGTCGCTGCTTTTCCATATCGGCTATCCAGTTGTCCCAGAACTATTTGCTGAAAACATTTCCTCTCTTTACTGGATTGCTTTGGTATCTTTTCATCAAAACTCAAATGACCTTGTAGATGAGGATGTATTTCTGGGCTCTGTTCTGTCTATCCTATGCCAGTGTTCCAGTGCCTTAGTTACTGTAGCTTCATGGAAATCTTTTTTTTTTTTTTTTTTTTTTAAATTTTAGAGAGAGGGGAAGGGAGGGAGAAAGAGAGGGAGAGAAATGTCGATGTGAGTGAGAAACTCAATTGGCCTTCTTCCGTGTGTGCCCGATAGGGCACCGAACCTGCAACTCAGGCGTGTGCCCTGATCAGGATGCAACTGGACGTCTGTGGTTTGTGGGACACTGACCATCCAACAGAGCCACATTGCCCAGGGCCGCAGAGGAAGGCTTTATGTCAGGTTGTGTTAGTCCTTCAAATCTGTCCTTTTTCAAGGTTACTATGAGTATTGCTAGGTTCTTTGCATTTCTATATACATTTTATAATAATCTGTCAAATTCTATAAGATGGACTGATTGGATTACGGTTCAGGGTTGCATTAAATGTATAGATAACTGACATTTTAAAAACATTACTATTCCATTCAGTACATTTGGTATATCTTTACCTTTATTTAGATCTTTAATTTAGCTCGGTAACATTCTGTGGTTTTTCATGTAGAAGTTTTTAATGTAGAGGTAATGTCTTTTGTTAAATTCATTCCTAGTTTATGTTTTTGACAATACAGTTAATGAAATTGTTTTTCTAATTTTACTTTTCCAGTTTTTCACTGCTAGAATATAAAAATACAATTGTTTTTTTGTATGTATTGTCTTTGCATCTACAACTATGCTAATTTACTTACTAGTTCTAGTAGATGTTTTATAGATTCTTTAGGATTTTCTGTGTAAACACCATTCATCTGTGAATAAAGACAGTTTTACTTCTTCCTTTTCAATCTGTATGCCTTTTACCTCACCGGCTAGGACCTCTGGTCTAGTGTTGATTGTAAGTGGTGAGAATGGATGTCCTTGCTTTATTCCCAATTTAGAAGCAAAAGCATTCAGTATTTAACTATTAAATATAATGTTAACTGGTTTTTTGAAGATGCTGTTAATTAGATTGAAGTTTCCTTATAATTCTGATGTGATGAAGTACGGTAAGTTTTGTTTTCTTAGTGAATGGCTGTTAATTTTTTAATAAATAATTTTCCTGCATCTATTTATTAATTCTAAATCCTATTTACTAATTTTAGAAAGAGAGGAAGAGGGGAGAGAGAGAGAGAGAGAGAGATCAGTTTGTTGTTCTACTTATTTACACATTCATCAGTTGATTCTCATATAAGCCCTGGCCATAACCTTGACTCATCCGGATGACGCTCTAACCAGCTGAGCTCCCCAGCCAGGGCCTGCATCTATTTAAA
Organism: Micronycteris hirsuta; assembly: GCA_004026765.1. NCBI lineage: Eukaryota > Metazoa > Chordata > Mammalia > Chiroptera > Phyllostomidae > Micronycteris > Micronycteris hirsuta. The sequence continues at coordinate 4,466 of PVJI01003515.1, forward strand.
TAAGTCTTTGATTTTTTTTTTTTTAGTCTATTAATTTTGGCTTTGTATAAATTAAACCAGGCATGGAGTCCTGGGATGCACAAGATTTGGTCATGATGCATTTTGCTTTTTTATATGCTGTTGTATTCTACTTGCTAATATTTTGTGAAGGATTTTTACATCTATGTTCATAAAGGATTTTGGTCTGAAATTATTTTGTGTGTAATTTCTTTGTCAGGCTTGTCACTAGGGTTATGTTGTTTTCATAAAATGTGTTAGGAAGTGTTCTGTTTCCCATTTTTTGAGTTTTTGTAGGACAGGAGTCAATCCTCCTTAATAAAAATCTCTGGTGAAACCATATGAAGTTTTCTTTGTGCTAAGGTTTTCTGTGTGGGTGTGTGGGAAGGTTTTAAATTATGGATTTAATTTCTTATTAGATGTATGGCTATTTAGATTTATTTTATGTCAATTTTGGTAAGTTGTAGTTTTCAAGTAATTTGTTTTTCTAGGTAGTCTAAAACATTTTAGTATAAAGTTATTTATAATATTCTATTATTATTCTTTTAACATCTGTAGGATTTGTAAATCTCTCCTCTTTTATTTCTGATATTGGCAATTTGTATTTTTCCTCTTCTTTTCTTGGTCAGTCAAGCGTTGAGTTTATTAATTTTGTTAAATCTTTGCAAAGAACAAGTTTTGGCTTTGTTATTTTCCTCTATTATTTATTTTCACTTAGATGATTTCTGCTCTTTTAAAAAATATCTTATTTCTACTAACTTTAAGTGTGCTTTGCTCTTCTTTTTAAAAGTTTCTTGAGGTGGAAACTTAGGCCATTTATTTTACATCTAATTTATTTTCTAATACAAATATTTAAACTACAAAGTTCCCTTTAAGTATTGCTTTAACTGCATCCTGCACAACTTTATACACTGTATTTTTGTTTTTCAAATAAAATGGTTTAAAAATTCCCTTTTGATTTCTTCATTGACCCAGTGATTATTTACACAGTTTTTGCTTAATTTCCAAGTAATTTGTTTTCTGCATATATAATAGCTAATGACTTTAATTTCATTTCTACCATGGTCAGAAAATATACTCTCTATTACTTTAATTTTATTGAGATTTATTTTATGGCCCAGGATATGGTCTTTCTGGTGAATGTACCATGAGAATTTGAAAAAAAAAATGTGGATTCTGTTACTGTTGGGTATAATAGTGTTCTCTGAATATAAATTAGATCAAGGTGGTTTATGGCATTGTCCAAATCTTTTACATTTTTTTAAGGTTTTATTTATTTATTTTTTAGAGAGAGGGGGAGGGAGGGAAAAAGAGAGGGAGAGAAACATTAATGTGTGGTTGCCTGTCACGTGGCCCCCATTGGGGACCTGGCCCACAACCCAGGCATGTGCCCTGACTGGGAATCAAACCAGCGACCCTTTTGTTTGACCCTGCGCTCAATCCACTGAGCTACAACAGCCAGGGTTCTTTTACATTTTTAATGATTAAAAAAATGTAGTTCTAGCAGTCACTGAGAGAGGAGTGTTAGATTTTGTCAATTTTTGTCCATGCATTTTAAGCCCTACCATTAAGTGTAATTATAATCTTTATGTCTTTCTAATGAAAATGGACCATTTTACCATTATGAAATGTTCCTTTTTATTTCCCTTAATACTCTCTGTCTTGAAGTCTTCTTCATGTGAAATAAAATAGCCCTCATCCCACCACCTGATACCCTGATTTTGTGTTGTGTGATACATCTTTTTCCATCCACTTCCTTTCACTCGTTGCATTGTTATATTTGAAGTATGTCTTGTAGTCAGGAGAAGGCATGTTCTTTTTTGTTTTTATTTATTTAAAAAATCCATTCTGATACTCTCTGCCTTTTGGTTGGAGTATTTAGTCCATTCATAGATGCTGTAATTATGGATATTATTTGATATTAGGTCTACCACTTTATTATTTGTCTGTTGTGTATATTTTTGTTTTTCTGTTTTCCCTTTCTGTTTTCTTTTGGGTTAAAAAATTTGTAGAATTTTATCTTAATTTCATCGTTTTTTTAGCCATACTTCTTTGCACTTTTCAAAGTGATTGCTTAGTGATTACACTATTCATTCTTAACTTTTCCCATATTCTACTTAGATTTAATATTTTACCACTTCACACAAAATTTAGGAGCCTCACACTCTTATCATGTATATTACATTTACATATTTTATAAACCCTGCAATACAGTGTCTGAATTTTTACTTTAGTCAGATGCATTATTCTTGGATATTAAGATAATTTTAATATTTCATATTTGTTTACCTATGTAACATTTTCAGGGGTTATCATTCCTTCTTGAAGAGTTTCCATCTATGTCATTCTCCTTCACCTGATGAACTTCATTTAGTATTCCTTGTCTTGCAGGTCAGCTGGCAATGCCTTCTCTTAGTTTTCATCCATTTGAATATTTTATTTCACCTTTGTTGTGGCGACAGGCCTTGAGAAGACTCCCAATGATCCCCACCCCTGGTGTTCATGTCTTTAAATAAACCCCTCTGGGACCTGTGACTCGCTTCTAACCAGCAGAATATGGCAAAGTGGTGGCATTATGTTATATGATAAAAGACTGTGTCTTGGTAGCTGGCTGCTCTGGAGTTCCTCTTTCACTTGCTGGCTCTGAGCAAGCAAGATGCCCTGACGTAATTGGACCCCACAGGGCAAGAAGTTGCAGCCAAAGCCCTGGCTGGTGTGGCTCAGTGGACTGAGTGTGGGCTGCAAACCAAAGGCTTGCCGGTTTGATTCCCAGTCAGGGCACAGGCCTGGGTTGCAGGCCAGGTCCCTAGTAGGGGGTGTGTGAGAGGCAACCACACATTGATGTTTCTCTCCCTTTCTCCCTTCCTCTCTCTAAAAATAAATTTAAAAAAAGAAGTTGGAGTCAGGGTTGAAGGTGGCCTCAGTCTTACAGGCTCAAAGAAGTGAATTCTTCCACGGACTCGCAGGCTCGCTCAGCTTGTGAGAGGAGGCTTCATTGTTGTCAGCTGGGTTTCCTGGTGAGCACTGAGCCCTGGCCAGCACCTGACTGCAGCCTTGCGGAAGGCCCAGCGAAGCCATCCTCTGATTCCCGACCCATAGGAACCGTGTGATGAGAGATGTGTTTATTCATGTATTTACTTTAAAGGTTTTACTTATTTATTTTTAGAGAGAGGGGAGGGGAGGGGCACAGAGAGGGAGAGAAACATCGATGGGTGAGAGAAACATCGATCAGTTCCCTCTCACACATCTCCAACGAGGGACCTGGCCTGCAGCCCAGGCGTGTGCCCTGACCGGAAATGAAACCTGCCACCTTCCAGTTTGCCTGACGACGCCCAACCCATTGAGCCACACCAGTCAGGGCGGTAGATGTGTTTTTTTAAAGCCACTAACTTTGTAGTAATTTCTTACGCAGCAGTATATTTATTTTTGAAGTATATTTAAGTGGCTTTGGAATTCTGCATTGACATTTAGTCTTTTATCACTCTAAAGATGTTCTTCTATTGTCTTTTGCCCTCCATTATCTCTGATGCGACGCCAGAACCCATTCAAAGCGGTGTTCCCCCAGGTGCAATGCGATGTGTCATTTTTCTCTGGCTGCTTTCACATATGTTTTCTATCTTTGGTTTTCAGGAGTTTGGTATGATGTGTCTGTAGGTGGTTTTGTTTGTATTTTTTTCCTACTTGGGATTGTTTGAGCTTCTTGAACTTGTAAATTTATAACTTCCACCAAAATGAGAAAATTTGGCCATTGTTGCTTCAAAAAACTTTTTTTGGTCCCATTGTCTCCTTGCCTTTGGGGACTCCGCTTCTACACATGCTAAACCTTTTCATATTGCTCCACAGATCACTGAGATTTTGTTCAAATTTTTTAAGTCTTTTTCTTTCTGATTGGGTAACTTCGGTTTACCCTTCTGTCAACACTTCTTGTTAAATCCACCCAGTCAACTTTTTAAGAAAATTCCAGATATTTTATTTTATTTTTTTGTTCTAGAATGTTCATTTAGTGGTTTTAATTTCTCTGTTGAAATTTTCTATCCATTCATTTTTTGAAGCATATTTTCACTTAGGTCCTTGAACATGGTTGTAATATTGGGGTGGCCAAAAATGTCATTTGGTTTATTCCATAAGTTGGCTCTAGTCATGCTTAGTTGTCTTTAACGCCATTCAAAAGAGTTTTGTTAGATTTATTGTGACAACTGTCGTATCAGTGTGCATTAAAAAACTTGTCAAAATTGGTGAATTTTTGTGCAGCCATTTTAATATTGAAGATGGAAGAAAATACACAACATTTTTGGCCTATTAGGCTTTATTATTTCAAGAGAGGTAAAAATGCAACTGAAATGCAAAAAACATTGTGCAGTGTATGGAGGAGGTGCTGTGACTGATCGAACGTGTCAAAAGTGGTTTGCAAAGTTTCGTGCTGGAGATTTCTCACTGGATGATGCTCCACGGTCGGGTAGACCAGTTGAAATTTAAAGCGATCAAATTGAGACATTAATTGAGAACAATCAATGTTATACTATGAAGGAGATAGCGGACATACTCAAAATATCCAAATCAACAAGGTAACTGGTGAAAATGAAAAATGTGTCTTTTATGTTATGGGAAAAACTAAACGGACTTTTTGGCCAACTCAATACCTGCTTTAAAATTATCTTATGTGGGTTGGAATTTCTGAGAGGCAGATCCTGAGACCAAAGCAGTACAGAAGATTCATTGTGGAATAACACCTGTGAAAGGAATTGAGCGGAAGCAGGCTTGTCCAGGTGGACCCATCACGTCACGATGTGTGCCTAGAACTGTCTCTGCCAGCATGACAGGAGAGCTCTGAAGCAGCCGTTGCCTATTACAGGAATCCCCCAGTGGGCAGAAGTGGCCCAGCCCTCGTACCACTGCCTTGCCCAGTCATCTGTAGACTGGAAGCCACTCAGACAAGGTGGGGCTAATTGTCTCTGTTCAGTTCTTTTAGCCTTGGCTGGGTCTGGTGGCTTTGCAACATGTGAACCTGGCTAGGTTAAACCACAGTCCACAAATTCTCTTACCTGTATGTTTCTTGTTAAGGTGAACCCCCAAAGAGAGATTCTTTTGGGAGATTGGCAGGACAGAAATGAACAAGCAGCCATTTTGGAGCTCAGACTCATTGTTGTCCATCTGCTGGCTCACCTTTGGGTTCCTGAATGTCCTTGAGTGTCTTTCTTCTGTCCTACCATGTGAAGAATTTCTTAGCCAGGTGGTCCTTTTGTCTCTGTGGACTTGGATAGGCTACTCAGATTTTGCCTCAGTTCAGGGAAATTTCCTTCTGGCATGAGTTTAATGATTGCTTTTCTTCCTCCTCCTATTTGTCTCCACCTGGAATGTCTATTCTCTGCATGTTAGGATTCCTGGATCTTTCTTCTCAGTCTTTTTTCTTTTCCCTCTTGACTTTTATCTTGTTGTCTTTCTTCTCTAAGCTTTAAGATGTTTCTTATACTTGATCTTCCCGGTGTCTGATTCAGGGCTCAACAATGTCATCCTTTCTTTTAATTCATCTACTGGGTTTTTTTTTTTAAAGCTCAAAGTTCTTGTTTTTAAGCTTCCGATGTGTGTGTGTGTGTGTGTGTGTGTGTGTGTGCGCCCGCGAGAGAGAGAGAGAGAGAGAGAGAGAGAGAGAGAGAGAGAGAGAGAGATGAGTTTGGCTGTCTTGCAGTCTGCTATTGTTTTTTGAATGCATGTGTTAATTGGTCTTTTCCAGCTGCAGTTCTATTCAGTGACCATGTGGTCTGGCTCTTTGACCTCATCCTCCTCTGATGTCCCTGTGTGTTGGGCTGTTATCTTTTGCTGTCTACCCATTGGGGTTTAGATGTGGCCGGGAAGCGTCCTTAGAAATGGGCAGAGGAGCAGGGTGTGTGGCCCTAAGTGCCTGTGCTTCGGAGACTGTCAGCCCCTGCCAGGGAGTCCAAAGGAGGCTTCTCTGCGCCCTGGTTTCTCTGGACTCTCCCAGCCTTGAGGTGGGAATCTCAGCCCATGGCAGTGACTTCCTGGCTTTTTAAAGGTCAAGAGGGCTCAGCAGTTCATGCAGGGCCTATAGATCCTAAAAGCCCAGCTTTCCCTGGAAGGGCCACTTCTGGTTCTTACCTCTGCACTACTCGCTAGTTAATTGTCGGGAGTAAGGGAGCCCCACAGTGTGGTTTCTTTGGGAGCCGGCTCTTGCTCAGAAGAGGCCATTGCCTGAAATGGGGATGGGAAGAAAAGGGAGTCTTTTCAGGCTCCGCTGTCTCCAGAATCCCCATGACGACATATAATTTCCAGAATGTTAAAAACTTAACTTTCCATAAAGTGAGCACGTGTCGAAGATTTAATTAACTCCTTGCTGAGGAAACCCGCAAGATGGTAAGGAGAGTTCAAAAAAGTTTCAGAGAGACAGAAATATTTATAGACACTTAAAAGAATGCTGGAATGAGATTGCTAAAGAACATGCAAAAGAAATCTGTAAGCTCTGTGTTACAATCTTTTCATTTACATCTCTACAGATGATAAAATTCAGTGATTGTTGTTGGTTTTCTAGGATTAATATCTATGCTTTCAGAGCTGTGAAGTACCTAATCAATAGGTTGATGCAATGCACACCCCTAGAGTCATAGAAATACATTGTGAGCCCCCCAAATAAGACACATATGCAATTGCTCATTTTATTTAACTCAATGTATTCAAAATAGTATCATTTAAACATGTGTTATGGGTTGAATGGTGTCCCCCACAAAAGACATGTTGAAGTTCTAATCCCCCAGTATCTCAGTATGTGACCTTATTTGGGAATAGGTTCCTTGTAGACGTAATTAGGTAAGTTGAGGTCATAATGAGTGGGCCCTTAATTAAATCTGGCTGGTGTCCTCATGAGACAGGAGGACGCCATGTCACAACAGAGGCAGAGATTGGAACCAAGGGGTGCTGAGGATAGACAGCCACCACCATAAGCTGGGGATAGTCATGGAGGGGTTCTCCCCTTCCCAGTTCGGAAGGAGGAGGGTTCTGCTGACACCTTGATTTTGCACTTCTTGCCGCTCGGACTGTGAGACAGGACCTTTCTGTTGTTTTAAAGCACCCGGTTTGCAGGACTTTGCTATGGCAGCCCTAGGAAACTAGCACAACACGTAATGGAAGAATCGTTAATGAGATGTTTGACATTCTTATTTTCTCACCGAGGCCTTGAGATCTATAGGTGTTTTGCACTTACAGCACATCTCAGTTCAGATGGCCACGTTTCAAGTGCACAGTGATCATGGGAGGCTAATGGCCGCTGGAGTGGACAGCACAGTTCCTGGAGAATCAGATGATGGGTGCCTGGCCACACCCAGCACTGAAGGAACACAGTAATTTCTTTGCATGTTTCCAGTTGTTGGCCAATTTTCCTTAATGTTGCCCTCTGCCCATGGTAGCCGTGAGACTGGTGGTGGAAGCTGGTGGAGGCGGAGAGGCTAATAGAGAGGTGACCGAGTGAGGGAGGGCTCTGGAAGAGCAAGGGTGTCTGTAGCTTTGCGCTCAGGGGCCAGGGTTCCCACTTGTCTAGAAGATGCTTTTTTTCAAATTTGAAAAAGGGGCTACTCTGGGCGGCTGAATTAGAAAAGGCATGCATGCCTGGGTGTCTCATGTCAGGGCGAAGGGCTTGGAAAACAAAGATGGGTTGGATCTCTATTCCTGTGGGCAGCTTGGCCAGGTGCACACATGCAGTGCACGACATGCCCATGGCACTGGCAGCCCCCCCAGGGATGAGAGCCGGCCTTAGGTGGCAAAGTGATCGCACCTTCTCTGCGCTGGAAGGAGGGAGGATGTGGGAGAGAGGGTGTGTGGCTGGAAGCAGAACCGAGTGAGGGGTGTGGAAGGAGTTTGGCGGTTCTACCTGGTGGCATTATTTTCACTGCAAAGACGGAGAGATGGGTTGAGAGTGAGGGCGAGGGGTTTGGTGGCAGAGGCAGGTCTAAAACAGCCTCCGTGGAGAAGGCAGGATAGGCTGGGACAAATCAGAGGGTGGCTGAGCCATGTCACACCTGACAGACTTTTGTCTGGAGTGGAAGGCAAGAGTGGCCAGAAGTTAGAAAGTGAGCAGTGTGAGGGAGCTTTGTCCAGCAGAGCCCCCCCAGCCATCAAGGATGAGAATAAGTCTACCAAGACATGATCTGCTTGGGGAGGAAAGGTGCCCATCTCTCAAAGGAGAAGGACCAGGAGCCTGTTCCTCAGTGGGCTTTCATTGGGTTCAGTTTGCACAGAAATACAGGTAAAGCTCATCAATCACTGTCAGGCAGTAAGGATCAAATAATAGATAACATACAAAGAACTATGAGGGCTTATTCTGAGTCAGGGTCAGTTAGCTAAAGGGCTATAAAGCCTTGGGAAACAAACTCATTTCATGTTTGGACCTTTATCAGAAAACTGAAGACATTCTTAGCAAAGCAGATTTCACAGGATTTTATGCATTCTTTTTTAGGCCTGATCGCCCTGGGGAACCGCCCATTCTTGCCCAGGGCTGCACCACCCTATGGCATTGTTTCAGGCTTAAGTCAGGCAGGGGAAGTAAGGCAGCCAAAAGATTAGGAGACTTCTTGCAGACAGAATGAGGACTCAGGCTATGTCAAAGCTGAGGGGAGAAGGTCCATCACCCCCTTTTTCTATAGCCCCCAAGTCCTTCTCTGAAGGCCCCTTCACAACCATGCCTGTCTTAGGTCGTCCATCCCTTGAGGTATCTTACCCATTGTTAGCTAACTAGTCATTTGCCCGGGGCCAAGCAGGGTGAAATAAAAGGGGGCAGAGGCCGTGCTGCTGCCAGGGATATAAGCTTTGTCTCCTTAGTGCCTTATGGTCCCAAGGTCTCTTTACTCAGCCTTAGCCATGGGGGGGGTTACAGCTTCTGAAACCAGGCGGGGCGGTTCCCAACAGAGCAGGAAGCTCACTGGGGAACAGACATCCTGGGGTGCAGGGTGCAGACGGTGCAGGGGTAGGGGTGGGTATCCATCAGCAGACACAGGACAAAGCCCCAGCAGCTTGCTTTCATCAAATACTGTGTGTTAGCTCTATTCCAAGCACTTTACAAATATTAAGTCGACAACTGATTCTCAATTGTTACTTGGCAGGTGAAAAGAGCAAAGCACAGAAAGATTAAGTGGCTTACGCAAAGTCACACAGCTAGGAAGTGGTAGAGCCAGGATTTGCACCTGGCCCATCCAGCTCTATCAGCTTTGTGGGAAGGGTGCTCTTGGTCCTGACTCCGTCCCTCTCTAATTGTGGGAGGCTTTCCGTTCTACCAGAGATATCTCTGAGGTCATGGTAGCGGGGTAATGTGATTTTTTAAGAGCCAAAGAGATAATTGTTTCTTCTGTCTAAACATACTTAAGTCACCATGTGTATATGCCGTGTGCTCATGGGGAGGATCTGGGTACCATGGGTAGGTCTGTTTTCTGCTCCAGGCTCACAGACAGACCTGGGTGGGTGCCTGGGGTCGGGAGGGTGAGGTCAGGGAGTGACACCCATCTTCTTTCAGTAGTTGGTGAGGGGAGGGGCAGGGGTAGCCCTTCATCTGACAGACACCATTTTTCCATTTTTCCTCCCTCTTTTATTACATTTAGGAAAGCATGCCAAAATCAGCTTTATAACAATCTCAGTGCTCGTTTTATAAAACGCCACATTTCCATTGACGCCACCAGCAGAATCACTTCTGTCAGCCATCGGCCTTGTAACAGGAATGAATGCATTTTCTGTGCCCGTAATCACCCCTCGATGGGAATGAGGTCAATTTCAATGACTATCTAATAAAGGAATAACTCAGCATTAAGAAAAAAAAAATCAGAGTCCCTAGGAACCCTAGAGGCAAAAGGCAAAGGAAATTTGATCCGATGAAAACTGAGATCTTTTTAAAGGAAAGCTTTATTATTTTCTGTTGGAAGGCAAACGACATTTTAAAAACAGTAGGTTGGTTTATCAACAAATCTCTATTTAAGGAATTGAATACAGAACTGATTATACAGCTGGCAAAACCTCACTATTCCGACACATTCTGAGATGTTCTAATTTAGTGAAAGGTCTGAATCAGTTTGAAGCATGTGGTTTTGTAACTCTGACGTGCTTAATTACCTTCAACTCAGACTAAGCCGAGAAACTCATTCTTTCAGATTGTGGCCTCCAGAGCCTGAGGAACTTGCAGCAACAAGCTGATAAAGATGGTTTGCAATTAGCATATCAATTGCGCAATATTAATCACCCACATCCTGATGTTTGCACTGTTCCTGGTACAGGAGGCACTATCCCATCTGTGGTTGGTCTGTTGGTGTCTCCACAACAGAAAAGTCTTAACCCCCTCCCTCCCGACTGCACGGTCACACGCAGATGTCACAGACAGGTGTATACCACGCAGATGGGGAAACTGAGGCTTAGGGAGACGGGATGGGGGGTGGGCGCCTTGCTCAAGGCTCCACAGTCAAGCCGTGGCTGGAGCACACCTCCTTATGACTTCCAGTCCAGTGTTCTTTGCGGTGGGTGTCAAACCACTTGATATATGGTAGTTCCATTATTAATAAAATAAAAGAATGTTAGGATATTGTTCTCTGTGGTGTTCTAGACATTTCCCCTCTGATTTTGCCAACTTCTAATTTGATCTCTCTATGTAATAGCAACAACATATATGTAGCAGTTACCGGCAGGTACAGTCCTAAACACTGCGTATAGCCTCACTCGATTAACCCCAGCAACAACCTTACGACGTATTGTCATTCCCAGTTAATCCATAGGGACACTGAGGCCCGAAGAGGTGAAATAAAATGTCCAAACAAGGATTCCCACTATTTCTCTGTATCTATTACCCTTACTATCTTGGTGTTTTTTCACAATGTCCAAAGGCAAAAAAAAAAAAAAAAAAAAAAAGGGAAAGGAAAAAGAAAAAAACCTAGTATTTGTTATTAGGTGGGTAGTCCAAACAACTTACAAGTATTTATGTCCTAACTTAGTAGTCATTTGAAAAAATAGCTCACATAAATTAAAAGAAAAAGTTATCCCATCTTAAATAACCAGAATTATGTAATACTGGGATGTGTGTGTCGTTGGGCACTGCACAACTTCTTAAAATTTAGAACCAGATGGGACATTGCCATCCTCAGTTTTTGTTCTATACTGATTTTCACATGCTTTTGGCTTTTTCTCACTGTAACCACTGTAAACCCAGCTTTGCAAAGATATGATGTCATCAAGTGGAACGTAGCACAAACTAGTGTTAAAACTGGCTGCCATGAGCTGTAGTTTGTGGTTATCCAGCAGGTGCCACCATGTTTCTCCTGAACATTTAGGATAACCCGTGGTACCCCCATGTGCTTTTGCTGCAGTACCCAGTGGTGTCTTGGCACACAGTTTGAGAACTGTGGTCCCCAGGGGAGTGCCTAGGGAGAAGAGGGACTTGAACCCAAGCAGTCCAGCTCCTGAACTCGGTAGTAGGCAGTTTTGCTCAGTATGTCCCACCCAGTGACCATTACTCTTTTCGGAAAGAGATTCATTCATTCAGTAGATGTTTAATGAGCTGCGACTGTGTGCCAGACCGTGTGCTGTGCTGGGGTGGGCAAGGGACAAGATGAATACACTCTAGGGCTTGCTTTGGAATAATCTTGTCATGTAGGAAAAATAATTGCAGTTGGGCTGCAAGAGCAGGATGTACAAAACTCCGCCTCGTCCAGAGAAGGGATCTGAAAGTGGTGCGGGTGGGACTGATGTCATTGCCATGGAAGGTGTTCAGGCTACATGGACATAGATTTGGTTTTGGAAATAAAGTTAGGGGCTGACCCTTCCTGTTCTGTACAAGTCACATCACTTCAGAGTTAGGTTCAGGCTGGAGAAGAGGCCAGCTGGGGGTTTCAGTTGACCTCTTATCACCTCCAAAGGCAGCTGGGGACAGAGCAGAGGTGGTGAACTTTGGGCAGATAGAGTGCTGAGCACCCCGTCACTGAAGATATGTAAGAAAGGGTGTGTGGTAGACACCTCCTTCAGAGGGGGCTGGGCCATCTGGTCCTTGGGGTCCCATCCAACTCCAAGAGGGAATGGTCCTGTGAAGCTGTCTTCTCACGGTCCACACCTGTCATCCTTGTCACTGACTCTGAGGGTCCAGCATGCCTGCCACTGCCCTTGAGACAGCCCTGCTGTTGTCGCAGACGTGGAGACTGGTTTCTGGAAACCGACATTGGAAACATTTCTTTCGATTCATTTTACGTGTGTTTGTTTCGGAATCTTAGCAGCTCTTCCTGCCTGAGGGCAGGGGTCAGGGGGTGGCAGGAAGGGCAGCTGCCTGACATCCTGTAGAGGCTCGTGGCTCTGCCCCTGCTGGAGGTGGAGGGTGGGCGCCTGGTTCCCTTCACTGTTGCCAATGTGACCTTTGCAAAACGCACACCTCACCTTTGCCCTCTCCTGCTCAGAGTCCTCCTGTGCCTCCTCACTGCTCTCTGCAGGTCCTGCACTTGGCACTGAGGTCCCCTGTGGCAAGGCCGTTGCCCAACTCACCAGCCTCACCTCTCCCAGAGGCCCTGTGATCTAGGGTGGCTTGTAGCGGAGTCCCCATGTTCACATACCTTTGCTTATGTTGTTCCCCTCGCCTGGTTTACTGTTCCTCGCTTGTCTACCTGGCCAATCCTACTCATCCTTGTAGGTCTGGCTCAGACCTCTCCATTGCCTTGGGGGGCTTTAAACAACAACCATTCATTTAACTCACGATTCTGTCGCGGGGCAGCTTGGGCTGGGCTCAGCTGGGCGGTTCTGCAGTAGGCGGGGCTCCGTCACGGGTCTGCCATGCATTGGTGGGATGACTGGGGTTGGCTGGCTCCTGATGGCTTCACCTGGGATGTCTGAGATGATGTAATGGTCCGGAGGCGGGTCTCTTTCCACGTGGCTCTGTGTGTGGTCTCTCATCCTCTAGCACGCTGACCCAATTTCTTCACATGGTGGATTCCAAGAGCTGCCTAGGAGGACAAGCCCCACTGCCCAAAAGCTAGTCAAACCTTTGCTTGTGTCATGGTTGCTAGCATCCTATTGGCCAAAACAAATCATCTGATTGAGCCCAGTGTCAGAGTGGGCGGGCATTCCCATTAACGTAGCAAGCAGGCGCAGACGTGGCGGGGTACGAGGTCTTGGGGCCATTTTTGCAGTCTTTCATAGCTGGACAGCCTTCGTGCCAAGGGGGTCTGTTTGAGTTCAGCTGGCTGTGAGTTTCTAGAGGTCTTGGTCTGAGACGTCTCGGTTTCCCCAGAGCCCGGCCCAGAGCAAGTGCTCAGTAATTACTGACTTCTGCTTCGGTGCCCACGAGGCCAATGAGCCTTTGGCCCAAAGGAAGGAATGGCTGGAGAACCCGAGGTGAAGCTCGCAGCAGGTCAGGGGAAAAAGGGACAGACAGTCCTTTACAAATTTTTGCTCAGCAGCTCAGGATTGCAGTTTGTCCCAGGGAACGATCTGATCTAATTCAGCCGCAGTCTGGTCTCCACCTTTAAATGTTGGGAACTGCATAAATCAGCACATTTCCCCCAAAGCAGAGTCTATATACAGCACCACCAGGCTGCTCGCCATAATTAGGCCTCCAGCGATGGTTGTTTTCGCTCCCTGTGTTTTATCATCAGCCTCACGGGGCGAGGGAGGGGTATGATCAGTGTTAGGGTGTCGGTGCATAATCCAGTATTGGGGAGCAAGTATACAAACGGAGGTCTGTCTGCTCTGGAGTCCCTCCCCTTCTCTTTCCGTCCCCAGCTTTGAGGGGTCACTTACATGCGTATGGTCAGTCCACACTGCATTTCCCAACCTTCTGTACCTCCTTCACACCTCTGCAGATAACCTACGCCCGGCCCTTTGAGGCTGCACACACTGGGGACAGCCCACCCTTGGGAGGAAGGACCCAAAGAAGGATTGATGTAGGTCCTGGAAACAGGTGTTTAGCAGGCAGTTCTGGGGTTCTGGGGAGCTGCAGCATGGTCTGGGGGGTGAAGGGGCAAAGGCGGGCATATCCTTTTTGTCCTTCAGACTCCGTGCCCTCTGGGGAGGGGTGTTGGCCATCGGAAGGCAGAGAAGGGCCCTCTAATGTAGGGACACAAGGCAGGAGGCCTTGGTCGCTGGAGTCTAAGGGTGATTCTCTTTGTGTGTGTGCCAAGCTAGAGAGGCATGGGGGCCTCCCAGTGTGACCCTGTCACATGCTGGCAGGAGTGGGCCTCCCAGGGTCCCAGCAGCCACTTGAGTGGAGCCGGGCCTGTCTGCAGTTCTGGAAGCAGCAGCCATCATGCCCCGGGTCTGCGCTGCCCTCTAAAGAAACGAAAGGCTTTCGCATGTATGCCCGTTTGGCTCTTCCTGCAGACCTGTGTGGTCCTAGGAAAGAGAGTCTTACCTCCCACGGAACAGATGGGGAAGCTGAGGCCCAGGGAGCCGATGACTTGCCGCAGGTCACACACCTGTCAGCGGTGGAGCGGGACTTGAGTCTCAACAGTGGACTCTATGCAGTGCTGCTGTGGCGGCACCCGTCACCGAATTCGGGGTTAGATCTTAAATGTATCAGTCTATCACTCACACCTAGAATGGCGTGAACACTCCCTTATTGAGGCCAGTTTGGGTTGCGTCCAGCTTTTTGCTGTTGTAAATGATGTGGCAATGAGAATCCTTGTACTAGCAGCGCTGTGCTCCAGGCCTGGGAGAGAATCCCACCGCTGAAGAGATATATATATTTATCCAATTAAAACATTTCTAGTAGTTTCATTCAAAAAGTAAAAAGAAACAGGTAAAATTAAATCCCCCCCGAAAATGAAATTTTTAATCATGTATTTCATTTAACCCAATCTATTCAAAATATTTCAACAGGAAAACAGTAGAAACACTATTAGTGAGATATTTAACATTCTGCGTTTATAGCACATCCCAGGTTCGGACATGCTCCTCGTCAGGTGTTGAGCGGTCACCCACGAGCAGTGGCCACCTTGTCGTACAATGGGGTTCCAGGAAAGGGAGACTTTTCCCAGGGCCCAGAAGAGGGTTGTCTCCCTGGGGCCATTGTTGTTGCGGGAAGTGATTCTGAATCCGTAATGAATCTCCGGTTTGAAAGCACACGGCTGACGATGGAACTAGAGCATCAGCAGTTTGCGGCAGCCCTCGTGAAATAGGGGGTCTAGGTGATGACCTCGGGTGGTTCCCGACACCAGAGGAGAGGCCCGGTGACGCCAGCTGACAGAGCGCAGCAGCCCCTCTGAAGCAGAGGTGACAAAAGACCAAAACCGAATCTGAATAGACCTCTATCTAGATTCCTCCAACTGACAGAATCCACAACTCAGAAAATCAGCAAAATCCAGACTCTGGGACATGTCAGACAGATGACAGGTTCTTTAACAAATAAATTGCAGGTAAAAAAAACAACAACAAACAAGCGAAAAATTCAAAGGGCATTGGGCCAGTTGTAACATGTAGGCTTTATTAGGATTCTGAAGAACAAACCGTAGGAAAGCATTTATGAGTTCATGAGACAATGGGGTATTTGATGATATTAAGGAATTATCTTTTGGCTGAGATATTACCGTAGCATTGTAAAAATATTAATTTTAGACTTGCCAAAGAAACATTTAGGAGTAAAATGATATGGTGCCTGGGATGCGCTTGGAAATAATTTGGAGGGGTAAGTGGGGCATGGGTTGGGAAGAGGAAGCAAGATTGGCCATGAACTAATAACTGGGTTGTGATGGACGCCTTGGAGTTCATGACTACAGTTCTCACTACTTTGGTGTGTGTAAAGTTCTCCATGATAACATGTAGCAAAAGGAAAAGTAATAAACAGCTGATCCACTCTTCCCAGCCTAGCTCCTCACCCCCAACTCTTGTTGCCTGAGGCCTGAGGCTGGCAGGGTGTGAGCTGCACTCCCCAAAGACGCCAGGAGGTGGCGCCGCCGCCCCTCGGCTGGCTGCTTCTAGGAAGGCTCCGAACTCTTGCGAAACCCCGCAGCATCGCCAGCCTCCCAGAGGACCCCCGGGGTTTCTGCTCTTCCCTACAAGGTAGGGTGTGGGGAGGCAGGACCTGCATCCGCAAGGGATTTGATGTTTCCAATGTGTGTTTCAGGCTGCTCCTGATCTCCCTTCCTTCAGGGTTTTGGTCATCCCAGGTCCATCTGTCTGGGCTGGGGAGGGGCCTTCTTTTGGTCTTGCGCCATGCCTTGCCAAACCAGTCTAGGCTCCTAAGCTCCACCTTTATCTTGGGGTCCATCCTGTGTCCTCTGGCCTCTCTCCACACCTGGAGGGCAAACTCTTGTTTCCACTACCCGTCAGGGGTCTAAGCCTCACTGCCCCCCATCCGTGTGGCTGTAGGTTTCCCAACTCCCTACCCCAGACTCCCTTTTTGGGTTGGGCCTCTGGTTCAAGGCCCTCATTTGGAGGAAGACCAAACCTCTGGGCCTGCTTGCCTGCTGTATTGACCTGAGTGAGCACTGGACCAGGAGTCAGTAAATCTAGGGCTCGGGCAAGCCTCCTTTGAGTAAGTCACGCTCCTTGGTTGGAACTTTTCTAACTTTAAAGAAGTGGAACTCCATTCCAGAAACCCAGCATGTAAAATCAACCAGGGTTCCTTGTGGGAGAAGCTTAGTCACTTGGGCCTCCTCTGGCGCCCACACCCACCCCAGGGTGAAAAGTATGGGGCTTCCCGGGCTCTGGATTGTTTACAGTTTTTGCTGGCTGTCATCTCAAGAGTTCTTACTCGTTGGTCTGAAG
This sequence comes from Micronycteris hirsuta, assembly GCA_004026765.1. NCBI lineage: Eukaryota > Metazoa > Chordata > Mammalia > Chiroptera > Phyllostomidae > Micronycteris > Micronycteris hirsuta. The sequence continues at coordinate 21,182 of PVJI01003515.1, forward strand.
CTCTGGTAAGTCCTGGCATTCATTCATTCACTCATTCATACATTCATTCATTCAACATACCAAGTGTGTGCTCCATGCCGAACCCCCAGTGGAACAGTTAACTAGCATGGGGACCACAGCACATGCCGTACAAGCAGGTGGCCCCAAGTTCACAGACCACAGAGGAAAGGGTACCTGGTAGCCAGTGGCAGCCAGGAAAGGCTTCTCGGAGGAGGTGACATTTGAATGGTCTTGAGGAAAGCATGTTGAGAATGAATTGGAATTGGAAAGGGAGAGGAGGGTCTGGAAGGCCATGAGAAGCTTTTTTTGGGGGGGGCAGCTGTCTAGGGGGGGCTCCCAAAAATGGCAGGGCAGAGCAATCACTGCAGACCGGGGTCTGGGTGCAAAGGAAGCGCCTTGTCGCAGCCGCCCTGCCTGACACTGCCGGGCCACCCACGCAGATGGGGGCCCCCGCCACGCTCCTGAGGCACCGCTCCAGAGTGTCGGCAAGACAATCCACATCCCTCACAGTGAAACTGCCAACAATCGGCGCTGCTGAGAACACAGATAGCTTCATGGGCTCCCAGTGAGAGCCTGAATCCCAGGTGTTCCTTCCAAGTGCTGGGGGTGCATTGGTAAGAAGGTGCCAAGATTTTTAGAGGCCCCCTTCTTGGGCAGAATGCCTCTCCATCCACAAATAGAAACTCACTGTGATTTTAATTAAGATCCGCATACATAAAACTCACCGTTCCTAAGTAAACAAATATTAAGCAAGATCCTTCACTTTTGTGTTATGGGCTCTTAAGAGACGGGAAAGTAGGGACAGGAGGGGCAGCTGGAAGTAATGAGGGGGAGAGGGAGGCAGGCTCAGACCGAGAGGAAAACAGATTCCAGGTCGGGGAGGGAGAGATGGTGAAAGGCAGACAGACACGCTCCACGGGAAAGAGAGGAGGAGAGGCGGATGGGAGGGGCTCGCTTCTCCGCCGCCCAGACCCCACTTCCTGGCTCGGTGTGCCTCAGGTTCTGACACCTGCTGGTTAGTTGGGACGCGTGCTCTTGTCGTTTGTGGTTTTCCCTTTGGGCTTTGGTGCAGACACTGTTGATGATGTTCCTGGATATGCTGAGAGTGTCCTGCTCTGGGCCCCCACCCCTGTCCTTTCCAGGGCTTTCTCTCACCCCTGGGTGGTTGGTTGGGTGGGCTGGAAATGCTGGGGCAATAATTCTGCACCCCAACCTCAGGAGATGGGAGCTGGAGCAAAACAGCCCAGCTCCCTTCCGCCTTCAGTGGGTCAGTTCAGGGATGCCTCCCCAAGGCCGAGTCCCCAGTAGGACTGAGCTTTCACTGCCCACGGTGCTAACTGAACCTACAACATGCTATTAATCGGCTTCCATTCCTTCTCTGTCCCCCCCAGCTGGTGCTTCCTGGGGTCACCTCCCTGAGAAGTGGCTGGCACTCAGACCCTTGCCTCAGGTTTGTTTCTCGGGAAACCCAACTCTGAAAAGACTTTGTATATTTATACGTTTATTTTGAGGATCTCATTAGCCCTCCAGAATGAGGCCAAGCCTATTTGCAGTGTGGAGTGACTAATATCCCTTTATTGTCAAGGTTTTGAATTGAGGGCTTCTTTTCTTAATGAAATTTGAAGGTCTGTCGTCTCAGAAGGATAGTTTTAGGTTTAGCGAGTTACTTTGAGACGGCTTAGTCTCATAACAAAGTACCCTTGACTGAGTGGCTTACAAGCAACAGAGATGGGGTAGGATTGGGGTGGGTTGGTGAGGAGCAGAATTTAAAAAAAAAAGAAAGAAAGAAGCAACAGAGATGTATTTCCCGCAGTCTGGAGGCCGCAGGGCTGAGAGCAGGGTGCCAGATGGCCAGGTTCTGCCGAGGACCCGCTTTGGGGCTGCAGACTGCTGGCTTTTCCTGGTGTCCTCACGTGGTGGAGAAGAGCTTAGCTAGCAATCTGGGCTCTTCCTGGAAAGGCAGCAATCCCATCCATGGGGGCCCCGCTCTTGTGACCTCATTACCCCCCGAAGGCCTCATCTCCAAGTGCCATCACATTGGGTTAGGGTTTCGACATATGGATTGGGAGCGGGGCACAAATATTTATTCAGTCCATAACAGGGACCTTAGAGCTAATGGTCAATTTACTGGAAAGTATCTGAGGTTTCCATTTCTACACCCTAAGGTTACATCTGGAACCAGCTCTGTAGGTCACCTGAAGAGTGAATAGAAATGAGGGTATGAATGCTCAGCCGTGTTCATCATTCATTCATGAAGTAAGTGTTCATTGAGCAAGCATGTGCTGTGTGCCAGGCATCCCTGCCCCATGAACTTTCTGTCCTGGGCGCTTGAATTGGGTTTTGGGCGAGGCGTCACTTCACTTGGTTCTTCATCCAGTATTTCCTGCAAGCCTCCGTGTTCCTAGCACTGTGCCAGGCCTTGGGCGTGCAGAAGTGCGTGAGGCACGGACTGTATTTCCCCAAAGCCTGGAAGCCAGAAGGCTGAGATCCACATATAAACAACAGTGGCCCATGCAAATGGGCCTGCGGTAGATACAGCTACAGAGTCGGTGGGGGCAGGAGGGAGAGACGGGTGTATTCTCCCTTGGGGGTTTGGAAGGTGTCAGAAAGTCTTCATGGAGGAGGAAACCCATGAGCAACAGCCGGAGCATTTTGGGGGGAGCACATAGTATGAGCAGAGGTGCAGTGGGACTGGCCAGACTGGGAGCTGCAAATGGTGTGGTGAGGCTACAGCCAGGGTGCAAGCGAGCGCGGGGCCGGTGGGTCCAGGCAGGGAGGGTCTTTGGTTTTAAGGCCTGGGCTGTGCACTGCTTCCCAGTTAGGGCACAGCTCTGCCTGTGGACTGACCCAAATTTTTATGTCTGTTCTGCCACTGACCGCACCACCCTGTGGCCGTGGGCCTCAGTTTACTCATCAGCACTGTATCGGGGACCGACTAGAGTCATACTGAGGATTACATAAATGAAGCCCGGCACAGCCCCCGGGACGGAGCGAGTGCTGACGGAAGGAGATTCTGTGTTGACAGCTGGCACCGCGATGTCCTGGCTGGGCTCTAGAAAAGTGTGGGTTGTAGAGTTGGTGTGCGCTGACATTAATCAGCTACCTGGAGCCTGAGGAACGTCACTGTAAAAGAGACTGGACGCCAGTCTGGGCAGGGAGGAGCAGAAAGTGGACTGAATTGGGATGAAGGGACGCCCCCAAATGTGGCCCCGTATGTTCTCATTGGCTGGGGAATTGCATCATTTCCATCATCGCCGTCATCCCAGCGGCCCAGGAGTTTATCCTTTGACACCTGGGCAGGGCAGGGGAGGGCACCAACTCTGACAGAGCCCCTGTCACCTCATGGGAGGATGCAGAGCCCCCGTGGGGGGCGGTTCTCAGTGCCCGCCGGTGAGCAGGGGGCCAGGCACGCCCGAGTGGCAGCGTTCCAAACTTCTCACTTGTCTCAAGGCCCACGCCTCACCCTTTTCAGAAGCATCTGCAGAGATGTTCTCACAGAAGTTGGAGACCTCCCAACTGCCCACCCACCCTGGTGTCATTCTGTAAACAGAACTGGCAGATGGGCAGTGAGGCCTGCTCTGCCGAGGTCCTGGAACGCGGCTCTGATTTCACAGTTCAGGAACACCCCAACCCTGTGACGTTTCCTTGGATCCAGAAGATGGAAGGGACCAGAGGGAGGGAGAGCTCGGGCAGCCCTATACTTGTGCAGATGGGGAAATAGGCTCAGAGAGGCGGAGGAGGCAGGGGCTCAGAGTCACACGGCAGGTCAGTGGGAGGGCGGGCTTCAGTCTTCCCGGTCAGCATTCTCTCGACACCACTCACAGCCACTTGTCCCGCTCCCCGAAGAGATCCAGTAGCCAAAAAGCGCTGCCAGGATCAACTGAAAGCCCTCGCCACTCACCTCATCTGGGTGCTCCTAATTCTGCCTATAGAGAACTGCTGGGTTCTCACTTGGCCTTTGTCCGTCCACCCACCCACCCGTCCACCCGCCCGTCCACCCACCCACCCACCCATCCACCCATCCACGCATCCATGGCAGGTCTGCCTCAGGCCTTTTTCATTGTCGGCTATACAAAGATAAATATCATGGGAGTGAATTTGGGCCCCCCACTTAAGCAGAGAGGGTCTGGAGTCACAGGTGTTCCAGTAAATGTTTTTCCTCTGATTTCCTCCTAACTCCTGCATTTCCTCACCTTTGGACCAATCTCCACCCTTTAGTAACTTGCAGTCCCTTTGATTCATAATATTCCCCTTTCTCCTCCCCCTGTGAAATTTTGTCCCCAGTCTGAGGCATTGTTGCTGGGCATGATGGGGGGGGGACCCACGGGTACCTTCTGAGGCCGGGGGTCTGGTATGGCTCTGGTGTTTCAGGGAAGATCGAATTCTCTTCAGAGGCCACAGGCCACGGAGAAGATAGCAGGGAGCGTCTGTGTTGCGGGTGCGGGCTGTGGCTGTGCATCGCCCCCGCCTCCTGGATGTTGTGGGAAATGCTGCTTTCCCCTCTGGCTCGGTTGTGGATGTGAAAGGGACTTCCTCTTTCTTAGCTGAGCCTTGTTTGAATTAGGCCTTCTGGTCATGAGTGAAGGAAACTCCGTGCTGGTAAGAGTAGAAATGAAACAACGTGGAGAACTAGCTCCAGGGTTGGAAGTATCAGATGGGTTTAAATCTCAGTTTGTCCCAATCTGAAATCCCAAGGAAAGGGCTCAACTTAGGTCAAGTGCCCATTCCATGCCCACCCGCTGTGGCCAGGGGAGTGAGGTCCCAGTATAAGAAAGGGCGGCCTCTGTAGTAACTGTGGGAATAGTGGGGGAGTGTCCCAGAAAAGAGGGCAGCTAGGTTGGTATGGGGGGTTACGACTTTAACATAGCTTTTTTGGGGACACAATTTAACCCATAACAGTTGTCTGGAGACAGAAGTTCTTTGCTACGTGGACCTGTTCGTGGGGTACCTCTCAACGTGGCAACTGGCTTCGCTCAGAGCCAGCAAGGAAGGAAGCGAGAGAGAAAGCCAGCAAATCGGAAGTCTCAGTCTTCTTGTGACCTAATCTCAGAGGTGATATCCCATCCCTTTACTAGGTCCAGCCTGCCACCAAGGGCAGGAGATAACACAGGGCGTGAGTACCAAGAGGTAGGACCACTGGGGGCTGTCTGACACCCACCAAGGATGCAGCTGCTCCCAGGAGGCTTTCCTGGCTTCAGTCCTGAAAGTGCTGTTTCTTGGGAAACCCCTTAGTCCCTGGCAAACCAAAGTGGTTGGCGCCCTGCATGAGCAAAACGACTGAATCAAGAAACAACAGCACGCTCCCATCTCGCAGGATGTTACGAGATTGTGTCCTGGGGTCCGGTATACCAACAGCTGAGACGCAGGAGAAGATGAGGCTTCTCATCACTTGTGGAGAAGAAATCAGGGGCTTTAGTTTATCCTGAGCTCAGTTAGTGTCGCCAGGTTGAGGTGGCCCTCCCCAAAGCGAGTGCAACAGAGGCATTGATGAAAGCATTGCTGAAGGACCAGACTCCCAGCAAAAGGAAAAATCTCGGGCCATCGGATGATCTGTTGTCAAAATCTGGAGGACTTTGCACTGATTTGAGAGGCTAAAGCATGATTAGATAAAGATAAGTTCTCAGTGTGCCAAAGAAAAAGGCGAAGAGATGGGACTAGCTGTCACAGGCAGGCAAAGACAAAGGGCACAGGCTCTGATTTTATATGCAAATTCTTCCGTTTATTAAGAAGAGATGTTTCTGTGGTGAATGAGACCCACCACCAGCATCCGTGTTGCTATGGTGATGCTGTTGGTCTGCCAGAGGGAGGGGGGCTACTCTGCGATTGTCTACTGAAGGGGTTCCTGGGACAGAGAGGGACACAGGCCCTTTAGTGTCCTCCCCTCCCCCTCTGGTGTGACTTTTCCAGATGTCACTGCTTGGGGAAGTGGATCTCAAATTTGAGTGTGCGTCAGACCTGGGGCACTTGTTGAAACACGGGTGGCTGGGCCCCGCCCACAGAGGTTCCGATTCAGGGGGCCTGGGTGGGGCCCAAGAATCTGCATGTGCAACAAGCTGCCAGGTGATGCTGGTCCAGCAGCCACTGCCCCAGGGTACTGAGGCACACATTTAACTTGCAGCTGTATTACAGGGAATCGAAACCGATCTTTTCCACTCATGTTCACAATTTTCCCCACGGTGGAGCCAATGAATGGGCATGCGCGTGGGCTTCTGGGTTTGTCTTAATTTTTGACATCTCCTCGTGAAGGGGCTCCCTGTTAAAATGATCTAATTGTGAGGCTTCTCCCGCCTAGTATCTTGATGCTGACACAATGTTAGAATTTTTTACCCTCCTTTGATGTCTGGCATCTACTCATCAAAACTCCCTGGTAGGAGAAACATACATCATGCATGAGTTTCCTCTACCTGAACCCTGGCTGCGCATTACAACTCCCTGGAATTAAAAAATCCCAGTGTCCACCTCAGCTCACGTGAATTAAATCAGGATCTCTGCGGGGCAGGGAGGGACGCCCCCAGTTTAAAAGAGCTTTCTTATGTGGTTATCACAACAGTTTAAAACCACATCTCTTCCTTATTCTCAGAGGTGGGAACGGGTCCCCTGCAGACATTCCTCTAGGCCAGGGGGCCTCAGCCTTGGCTCCACGTTGGAATCAGTTGGGGAGTAAAACTCTCAGTGCTCAGCAGCATCCTGGACGAAGTAGCTCCGAATCTCGAGGGATGGGATCCAGGCATCGGTATTTTTAAAAAAATTTTTTTAAAGATTTTATTTATTTATTTTTAGATAGAGGGGAAGGGAGGGAGAAAGAGAGGGAGAGAAACAGCAATGTATGGTTGCCTCTCACATGGCCCTCACTGGGGACCTGGCCTGCAACCCAGGCATGTGCCCTGACTGGGAATCAAACCGGTGACCCTTTGGTTCCCGGCCCGCGCTCAATCCACTGTGCTACACCAGCCAGGGCAGGCATTGGTATTTTTAAATGTTCTCGGTATGATTGTAATGTTATAGCTGAGGCTGGGAACCACTGGTCCAGGAGTATCTTTTGAAGGACCTGCCGCTGTTCTGGGCTTTGGCTGGGGAACATTAAGCTCAGCACATAAAACTTGTAAGCTCTTGTCCCAGCCTCCAGGGGCTCCGCCTCTGAGCTCAGAGATACCAGCCCAGTCCCGAGATTTTCAGCTTCGCAAAAGCCCCTTTTCCAAGCTCCCAAACTCCCTTTAAAACCACCAGCTGGTTTTCTCTGTCTGTGCAGCTCTCAGCGTGGTAGCTACTTCTTGAAGTTGCTATTTCTATAATCTTAGTGTTCTCTTTTTGCCTTTTCAGGACCTAATTAATACTTTTATGGCCAGTTAACAATGATTCGCTTTAAATTGCTTTTATTGAAATAACTGGTGTGGTTTTGTCTCCTGACCAGATCTGGCTGGATAGACTGAGGCGTGGAGAAGAGGGAAAGTGGGAACCGGCGTGTGGATGATTTGTGTTTTGGCTGTAAGAAATGGAGCAAACGTAACAGAAACAATAGTAAAAGAGGAAATAGAAGAAAACATTCCCAAAATGGAGGCAGGTTAGGCATTTTCAGCTCCGAAAGGGTTGCCAAGTAAATTTAGGGGGAATAATAAAATTAGTAAATAGACTCTGATGAAATTGTTACATGTCAAAGATAAAGACAGACTGATGAAAACTGAGGCAGAAGAAGTGGGTTGTCTTCAAAGAAAATAAAAACCAGCCTTAGCTTTCCAACTCTGACAGAAGATTCCAGAAGAAAATGAAGGTGTGAAGGAAATTGAAGGGAAAAGGGTGGGATCGAGAATTTCACCAGTAGAACCCAAAACATTCTGTTTAACAAGCTAGCAGAAAGTAGGAAAAATGAGACCGTGTGTCTGCGTCTGTTTGTGCTGCATAGCAACGCACCCCAGACCGGGGAGCTCCTAATAGCAGAATTTACTTCTCACCGGTCTGGCGGCTGAAGTCCAAGATCAGGGTGCCCGCATGATCAGGGTCCCGTAAAAGCCCCCTTCTGGGTGGCAGACCGCCGACTTCTTGTGTGCCATTACATGGTAGAAGGGGTGAGGGAGCTCTCAGGAGTCAGGGGTCTTCCTCCCAGGTCCATAACTGCCCTTCTTAAACTGTGCCCTGTGTCGGGGAGAGGGAGCAAACTGGCAGGTGGTGGGAAAGGCGGGGTTTGGAATCCCGCAGACCTGGACTTCAGACTTGGCATCACAAAGACCTGCTGTGCAGCTTTGGGCGAGACTCTGCCCCTTTCTGAGCCTTCGTCGCTCCCTCCATAAAATCTGTAATGTTCCCTCATCTTACAGAGTCCTGTTAAGAATTAAATGAAGCCCTTTCTAGGAAGTGGCCAGTGCTTGACCACAAGCACTACCTGTGGCCTTGCAGATGACAGAGCGCTGGCACAATGTGAACTTGATTAGGTAATGGACACAATACCACATGTCCACATGGGTATAGCAGGGTCCCTCAGCCTCGGCACTACTCGTGTGTGGGCTGGGTAATTCTTTTTTTTAAAAAAGATTTTCTTTATTTACTTTTAGTGAGAGGGGAAGGGAGGGAGAAAGAGAGGGAGAGAAACATCAATGTGTGGTTGCCTTGCACGCACCCCCCACTGGAGACCTGGCCTGCAACCCAGGCACGTGCCCTGACTGGGAATCGAACCGGCGACCTTTCAGTTCACAGGCCGGTGCTCAGTCCACTGAGCCACACTAAGCCAGGGTGATAATTCTGTGTGTGTGTGTGTGTGTGTGTGTGTGTGTGTGTGTGTGTGTGTCTGGTGCGTTGCAGGAAGTTGAATAGCATCTCTGACCTGTACCCACTAAATGCCAGTAGCATCCCCTCCCAGCATGACAACCAAATACGACTCTAGACGTTGCTAAATGTTCCTGGGGGACGACAGCACCCTCAGTGAGCACCCCCGGAATAGGGAGAGATGTGGAAAAAGGCTCTCCAAGAGGGGGCGATTTTTGTCTCTGGGTAGTGAGATTTGGGGAAGCGTTTTTTCCCCCCCATTAGCCTGTTGTGCATTTTGAATGCAGAATCTACAAAGTGCATGTATTCAGATGGTGAATGAGACACCAATTTTCCATGTTTTATCTTCTTATTATTTTGTGAGCCCAGAAGCCAAGCAGCGCCCCCTCTGTTCTCTAGCCCCTGTGGGGAGCAGCGGCGTCTCCCAGCCCACTTTGTGTGTGACTGCTCATAGGAAGCGCGTAGTCAGCGTAGGTTTTCTGTTCCTTCTGAAGCTCTTTGCTCTGGGAGAGAATGGGGTGATTAGTACAAAGGCTTCTTCCCCAGGGCAGACAGAATGGAGCGGTCTTTGTGCAAAGATGTTAACAACTTCACGAGTTTACTTCAAACGAGCAGACATGCAATTTGTTGACAAAAATCTACCAAAGAAGCGCGCATCAGGCAGTCCTCCACCTGAGCTGCTACGCTGGTGGCAGAAATCTCAAAGACCCCCCGAGCGTCGCATCAGGGGTGTTTACACCGCAGCTCTGAAACGGACATGAAATGTACCATTGAGACTGATTTCTCCATTATCCCCCTGCCGTTCTGATTTTTAAAAGAGATCAAAATTCCATTTTTCCCCGAAGAAAGGGAGTGCAGATTCACAGATTTCATTACTGACTTAAAACAAATTGAGCAAAAAATTAGGGGGAATGTTTTTTCAGACGCGGCAAGGCCGCCTTTTAAAGCCAGCAAACATCTGTGCACTTAAGTACCTTCTGTTAAGGTCTGAGGAAGTCAGTTTCTGGAAGATGTGTGGGTTCATTGACTCTGCCTCACTTTCAAACACTGAATAAGAAATAAGAAATCAGCCTCTAGTTTTAAAAAATGTGTAAGAAATGATACATCTGCCAAGAAAGTTTGGATGGGGCATTCAGATCCTATAATAAGCGGATGCAGAATGCCGCATCAGGTTGGAACTGGGCCAGTCACTGGGGCAGCATTTGGATATGCTGTTCTGAGTTTTTATTTATTAATTTAAAAATCACGTCTAGTATTCTTATTCTACATATAAAAAATATTTGTCCATACCGGAGCTCTGCTCTCAAATACAGTGGTCACTAGGTACATGAAGCTATTTCTATTTCAACTTCAATTAATAAAATCGAATAAAAAAATTCAGGTCCTCTGTCAAAACAGAAACGATAAAGGGACCTTATTCCTTCCCCCCACCCCTCAGAAGCACTGCTGTTGAGACGTGGTGGATTTTCTCTTGATCTTTTTTCTAGTACTTTCCATGTGAAATTTAAAAAGTTGTTTTAATTGGGCCACATCTTCTTTGTATTTACTTTCCACCTAACCTTGTGTCATGGGGCTTTTCCCATTTTAAAATACATGCTTTGAAAACACGATTTATAACATTTTCTGCTTAGAAGGATAATATATTCTTATCAAGGGAAATTGAAGTAAAAGGGAAAGCAGCATTGCCCCTAAAATCTCACCACTCAGAGATAAAAATCTTCAACCTTTTGGTGAGCATTCTTTTGGATATTTCTTTGGGCATAAATACACAGATGGGTGTATAAATAGCTTTATTAGGGATAGTTCTATGTCAGTAAATATAGAGATACATTATTCCTTTTATTAGCTACAGATTATTTCAAAACACAAGATGTTTGACTCCCGTTGCTTCATGTAATCAATTCCTCGCCTCTTCTGCAGAGCTCTCCTCTTCCTTCCCATTTTTCCTTCCTTCCTTTCCACCTTTCTTCCCTCCTACTCCTCCCTCCCCCCGTAAATGGTAAATGTTCGCTGTGCTAGGCACTCCACTAGTGTGAGGGCTGGAACAGTGACGGGAACAGTTAAGGTCCTGCTCTTGAGGGGTTTGTGTCCTGGTGGAGGAGGCAGACAAGACAGCGGGTAAAGGGAAGAAATATTAAGAAATAACAGATCAGTTGCAGACCGAGGGAAGTGCTGTGAAGCAGGCAGCCTGGCTGGGTGAAACTCGGACCCTGGAGAGGGTCTGGATGGATTCAGTCCTCACCCCTCCATGGGCTTCCTAGGGGGGCCCTGGGCAGAGGGGAAGGCGGGTGTCTGCCCCAGGAGAGGGACGATGCAGGGCGAACTGTCTGTTGCTGGGCTGGAGTAGCCAGGAGCACTGGGCCCAGATACGGACGTGGCTCTAGACCATGGTTCTTACTCAGGGGTGGTTTTGGGGCATTGCGCCGTGTCTGGAGACATTTCTGCTTGTCACGGCTTGGGAGGGTGTGCTGCCGGCATCTAGTGGGGAGAGGCGAGGGGTGCTGCTGAGCACCCTACGGTGCTCAGGACAGCCCTGCATTAAAGAACGGTCCGGCTCCCAGTGCCAGTTGTGCCGAGGTTGAGAGACCCTGCCCTAGAAGGTGCCGGAACTTTGAGTGGAGAGGGAGACTTAGCCCAAGGGTCTTGAGGAGGAAAGGTGGCCATGAGGACTGGAGAAGGGAGTTTGAAGAGGCAGCTTTGTACAAGAGCCGTGGCCAGGGAGTGGCAGTGAGGAGCGAGGAGAATGCTTACCACAAATCAGGACCTTAAGTCGTGTGTATGTGGGGGAGTGGGAGGGGAGGGGCAGCTTGCTCCCTCGAGCTGGAGAGGGCTGCAAGGAAAGTGGGGTTCTGGGGGCCAGAGAGCTTCAGTTGAGACAGAAAGTGTAGTTGCTGAGCATTTGGTGAAGTGGTTAAGCATGGGGGTAAGTTTGTTTATGTAACAGAGGGATTCCTGAGGGCCCCGGGAGAAGGTCAGGGAGGGAGGGATGTGACAGAAGGTGGGTCAGGCTTGAGAAAGCCAGGAGCATTGTGGGGGTGGCCATGGAGGCAGGGACAGGTGTGGTCAATTAAATTCTTGGCCCCGTTAACAGGGTCTTTTATGCCAGAGGTCGGGCTGGGGTATAAATCCAGGCCTGCCCATTGGTGAACCCGAGGCTGAGCCTAGTGGGATAGAGGTGTCAGAGGGGACAGTGACAGAGGGTCTGTGCTGTGGGCTCCCCAGGTGCTGATGTCAGGCTCTGTAGGGAGCTTGCGTAGGGAGCTTCCGGGCGCCTTGCCTGGGGAGCGGCATCTGGGTGGGACATTCTGGGCTTCGGGCCTCGCTGGCTGCATGTCTGTGGGCAGGTATGTGGGTGCTGGGGAGTTCCAGGTCCTTGTCCAGTGTCTGGTCTAGTGTCCAGCTCTTCTATAGTGCCAAGGACAGTCTGAAGACCAAGACGAACAGTGGACTTACCTTGCTCCTGTTTGAGTTTGTATAAAAGACAAGGCTTGTGAGACAGGTGGTCCTGGGTTCAAATCCTGTCTCTCCCACAAACCAGCCGAGTAATCTTGGGCCATTAATTTGGGCTTTTTGAGCATGCATCCTCCTTGGCAAGATTGCTGGGAGGATTAAGTAGGATTAGGCATGTGACAGTGCTGTCCCCATGTGAAGTGGAGTGAATAAGGACCCTTGAAAAGAGACAGGAATGCTCCATGAGGGTTTTGAGCAGTGGGTGCTGACCAGACCCAGCCAGGGAGGGGGATGTGAAAGAAGCGCTGGATTTGAAATGCCACCAGAACAGGCTCTGCCTGTGATATTTCCACACTTGCTGCTTAGGGCTGAGTCACAAAGAGAGGAGCCGGGAGGACTGGGGCCTTCACACTCCGACTCCCAGAAGCACTGCTGAAGGGCAGTGCGAGTGTGGAGGTGCAGCCGGAGAGAGAGCCCTGCTGAGCAAATGTTCTCGCCCACGGCCCCCTCTGTGCCCGCGAGTCCTGCTGGAGGGGCATCCGGAGGCAGTGACTTCGTGCTGTCCACTTAGACGCCAGGCTTCCTGCTCACATGATCTGTCGTCTTCACCACGCTCTTGAGGATGGGTGTTTTTATCCCCACTTCACAGACAGAGAAGCTGAGACCCAGTGGGTGAATTAAGTGGCCTTAGGTCCCATTGTCTTCCCTATTCTGGGAAAGATTCTCCTTCTCTTAAATCTCCTTGGCTTCCTTCAGGAACTGGGTGCTGAGGAGGGGCTGGGAGTGTTTTAAAGATAGGGGTAACGTAAGAGCTCTCTGGGACCCAGGCCTCAAGGGCCAATGATTGTGGCCCGAAGGCCCAGGGGGAACCTGAGTGGGGGCAGGTGGTAGCCAGGTGGTGGCTGAGCTAGAGGCAAAGCATTGATGTGAATAGGGGAGCCTTTTTCTCTTTAATTTTGTTTTAACTGGAGAATTCACTGTTTGCCTGCATTAGTTTTATTAGAGCAAGGCAGTCCATTGGTCTTTTTGGTTTCTCAGGCCATGGGTCAAACAAGGCATTGTTCCCAGTAGCCATTGCAAGACCTAGTCCTTTTGATCCAATGATGGCGCCTTTCTGAGCTCCTGCTGTGTCCACAGATCTGTTGAGCACCTGCTGTGTGCACAGATCTGTGCTCAGAGAGTCAGGGCAGGTCCCTGAGCAGAGGTAGCTTCCACCGGGGCTCACAGAAAAGCCTGCGTTACCTAATTGGATCCATACCAGGGCCCTGTGAAGTTGGCATTATTATCGCTATTTCACGAATGCATAAACTGAGACTCAGAAAGGAAGACAGATTTCCCTAAAACGTCTGTCCCACTGAGAGAGCCTTGGAAGCAGGAAGGGAAGCCCAGTGTGAGTCTCCTAGGGCTGGTTATTTACCCTCTTAGCAAATATGCATGAGAGTCTGAAGTGATGGTTCTCAAGGCCTAGGAATTTGTTAGAAATGCGGATTCTCAGGACCCTAGACCTGCAGAATCGGAAACCCTGGGGGTGGGGCCCAGCCATCCTGCTTTAAGTTCTCCAGGTGAGTACATTGCACGCTGAGATCTGACCGCAGCTGGACTCCTGTCTGGGGAAGGGGCGCGGAGAGGAAGTGGAGCTGGGGAAAGAGAGACAGCCTGTGTTCAGTGAACTTGGATTTGAGTTGGATGATGCCCAGTGGGAGTGGAGGCTGGGGCTAGGCTCAGGCAAGGGCACTGGAAAGGCAGAAGGGGACGTTAACAAGGACAGACTTAGGTGACACTTCCCTTGGCTACACAGCCTCTCAGTGGCTACCGTGACCTTTTAAAATGACCTCTGTGGAGGGCGGGGAGAAAAATTTCACCCTTCTGGGTGCGTCTCTGCCCACATCATTTCTAGATTCCTCCTGCAAAGAAGGGTTGTTACGTGGGACAAATTCAATGTCCCACGGAGGGGACATGCTGACTTGTGGTGAGCGGTGCGCAGGGCTGGCTTCAGGTTCAACTTCTTCCTCGCTACGGTTGGGTGGGTCACTAGGGACTGTCTCTTCCGGGCCAGCAGGTGGGTGGCCAGATGCCAAGGTTTTTAGATGGTGCTCAAGGGAAGTTGGTGGACCAGGCTGCTTTTGTTTTGTTTTAGATATTTTTATTGGGATAAAATTTACATCCAATAAAATGTACAGACCTTAAGTTTGATGAGTTTTTACAATTGGGTGCCATGATATAAAATGTGTCTATCAACTCAGGAGTGCCCCCGCTTTCCTTTCCAGTCTGTCCCCTCTTCCCCTTCTTGGAGGAAAACCACTTTCTCATTTCTACCACCACGAATTAGTCTTCCAAGCTGAGCTCTGTTAGGGTGACCAACATGTTTCGGTTTGCCTGGGACCTTTCTGGAGTTAGCACTGAGAAATCACGCATCCCAGGCAAACCAGGACCTTGGTCGCCCCAGACAAGCTGGTGCTTTCCCACCACCCTGTCTGCTTCCCAGAACCCATGGGCCCTACCAAGGCCCCCAGTTGTCATCTCCCTGGGGACCGACAGGCAGGCGTTAGGTGTTGTGGGTTCTCCTGACCCCAGTACCATCAGATGTCTGTGCTTCTGTGTTTAAGCAGGATGACAAAGCAGGCGCAGCAGGTGGCAGTTGACAGTAGGCAGCGTAGAGATGCTCTATTCAAAGTGTGGACCTTGGACCAGCTGCATCAACAGCATCTGGGATCCTGACAGAAATGCAGCATCCCGCATCCCACCCAGCCCCAGCCTGCCCCTCCCCCTGCCACTTACTGAATCAGGATCTGCATTGTAATGGGATCTCCCTGTGATTTGTATGCACAGTAGGGTTTTACCCCTTCTATCAAAGGGGATCAAGCCCCTCCTACCATCCCTGAGCTCGGAGGAGCCCCCTTACCTGAAGCCCGCCAGAGAACGGTCACAGGGAGGTGTTGCTGGACTCTCGGCCCTTGCCTGTGGAAGGTTCTCCTTCTAGTGGTGCGGGGGTTCTGTTCAATTATTCAGCCAGGTGAGAGCTCCCTTCCGCCTCTCTAAACTAGACTGGGAGAAGCATCCAGTGCATTAAGCCCTCTCACTTTTCATTCAAACCCAAGGTCATCTCTAGTTAGGACGGAGGGAGGGAGATGTTAGCCTGGACTGGATGCATTCTTCCGTACTCCCTTAAGGATGGAGACTTTCCTGCACTCAGGCCCCTGCTCAGTCAATGAATTATTGAGATCTGAGAGATGCGTGTGTGGTCACTTATGTAGCCCTGGGTGGGGGTGGGGGGCGCCCAGAGAGCAGCCCTCTGAATAGCCTATTTATTTTTCTTTGAGAAGTCACAACAAAAGAAAAACACAAATGAATTCGCATGCCCACCACTGGGATACTAACTGTGAACATTATTTCAAGTAGATTTTTAAAAAAACATTTTACTTATTTTTTTGAGAGAGGGGAAGGGAAGGAGAAAGAGAGGGAGAGAAACATCAACTCATGGTTGCCTCTCACGTGCCCCCTACTGGGGACCTGGCCTGCAACCCAGGCATATGCCCTAAACTGGGAATTGAACCAGTGATGCTTTGGTTCACAGGCTGGCACTCAATCCACTGAACCACACCAGCTGAGGAGACTTCAAGTAGATTTTTAATAAAAGATAAAACATTGCAAAGTTGAAGCACGCTTGATGGACACCCTCAAATTTTAAACATTACCCTTTTCCTAGAAACAATCACTATTGTGACTTTTATAAATAGTTGTGTTTCCTTTTGGGCAAGACTTTTAAGAAAATGTCTTGAAACCTGTGTCTATATATACCTATATAATGTGTTATAAATAATAGATAGCATAGTTGTTTTGTGAAAATGTTTTGATATTTATATAAATGTATATAAGATTTCAATATTTATATAAATTGGCTCTGGGCCCCTTTACACGTGGCTTTTTCTCCCGAGGCCACGTTTGACCTCTATTCTCGTTGATAAGTTTAGCTCTAATCCATTCATTCTAACTACCGCAAGGCATTCTGTCACTCCGATAAGCCATGTTTTGTTTCTCGTTTCCGTCTAGTTGCACACGGAGATTGTGTCCAATCTTTCACCGTGACAAACAGGGCTGCAGGAAGCGCCCCCACCCTGGATCTCCTAGGACATGTGTGGGGGCGTTCCTGCGGGGGCGCCACCGCTGCAGGCACGTGTGTGCACTTTCAATTTCGCCGGGAACCGCCCGTGGCTCTCCAAAGTCGCTCTGGTGATTTACGTTTTCAGCAGCAGCCCAGGAGAGCCTGATTTTATCCGCGTCCTCTTCCGTGCTTGCTTGTGCCAGAGTTTTTTATCATTGCAGATTCCATGGCAGACGCAGGGCGTGCCTCTGGGGTTTTACTTTGCCAGTAGTTCTCTTTTGGTTGGAAGACACCCTGCCAGGGTGGGACGAGCCGAGGTCGGTAGACTTAGATTAAAAAAAAAATTATTTATTAATTTTTTCAGAGACGTGGGAAGGGAGAGAGAAAGAGAAGGAGAGAAACACTGAGGTGAAAGAGAAACATCAGTCAGTTGCTTCTTGCTCGCACCCCTGCAGAGGACTGAACCTGCAACCCAGGCATGTGCTCCGACTAGGAATCGAACCAGTGACCTCTTGCTTTGTGGTACGGTGCCCAGCCAACTGAGCCACACCAGTCAGAGGTACGCATAGATTCTTTTTCTTTTTTAAATATTTTATTTATTTATTTTTAGAGAGCAGGGAAAGGAGGGAGAGAAATATTGATCGGTTGCCTCTCACACACCCCCATATGGGGACCTGGCCTGCAACCTAGGCATGTACTCTGACCTCTGACCGAGAACCAAACCAGCAACCCTTCGGTCTGCAGGCTGGCACTCCAGCCACACCAGCCAGGGCAAACTTAGATTCTTATTCAGCTCTACTGTCAACTTGAATTTGAGCTTGGGCAAGTCCCTTCCCTTTCTGGTCTTCTATGAGGTGGTTGGGCTGGATGGCCTTGAAGGGGACATCACAAAGTGGGCAGGACTCTTCTGACTCTTGGTATTTGGAGTTTTGCAATGATACTTCTTGCCTGGGAAGGCCCCTCTACCACTTAGCCCCTGTGCAAGACCCCGGGGTCACTTCCTAGGAAGTGATTCTCGAATTAGTTAGTGTCAAGGCTGCAGCATGAGAATCAGAAGAGGCAGGACTTAGTCCAGGCTCTAACATTTACTGATGGTGCACTTGTGGATGGATGGCCAGGGGCTGGCATTTGGCTAGGACTCCAGCATAAAAGTCTCCCTGCTTCCAGCAAGGAGGCCCACACCTGGGGAGCCCAGGTGGTAGGCCATTTTCCTGAGAGCCGCCAAGACCAGGACTAGCTGTGAGATCCAGACTCCAAGTGCAGTTCTGGCAAGTGTATTTTCTGAGGCTGACACTGTTTGCTCCTGGCATTGATTTCCTCGGTTTTAGTGAAGTGGGGGAATTAGCTGCATCTGAGATTGAGTTCACCTGGCTGCCTCGGGGTTGGCGGGAATGTGGCTCAAACACCTGGAGACCTGGTGAGCAGGACTGTGGGGTTGCAAGATTTAGCAAATAAAAATAACTGTATTTGCGTGGGACACACTTAAACTGAAAAGTTATTCATTGTTTATCAGACTTTGAAATTTAACAGGGCATCCTCTAGTTAATTTGGCAGCCCTAGGCAGGAGATGACAAGTCACTCAGTGTAAGAAATAACCAAAAATAGGATAGTCTAACTTGGCAAGTAGTGAGCATCTTGTTGCTGGAGGTATACAAGCAGAGGTTAGATAAAGCATGAGTGGAGATGCTAAGTGTGCGTAATAGTGTCTGTGCCTTTTGCTTATATGCCTCCGAGGTGCTTGGTACTGCTTGAAACAGCTTGCAGGGGCTTTGGATGGTGAGAGACAGCAGGATGTCGCCCGGGCCCTCCGTGCAAGCCACTCCCCTGGCCAGGGATGCCCTTCAAGGACTGTCCTAAGTGAAGCACTGCACTTCCAGGCTCAAAGTGTGGGTCCTGGACCAGCAGCAGCAGCCGTAGCAGCACCTCCAGAGAAATTGTTCCGACCACGGACCCGCCGAATAGAAGCCTGGGCCTTACAACAAGCCCCCCATAGGGCCGTGACGCCTGGTCAAGTTTGAGAACCACGGGAACAGAGGATTGGAGGAGAAAACTGACGGGAGATCCCCAAACCATTGCTTTGAGTTCATCTCCTCCAGGGGTGGCGTGAAGCTGGGAATTGTACTTGGGGTCGGGGCATGGGAGGGGAGAGGCGGCTGATGCTGTGTGGGCTGTGTGCCAGCACAGAGGTGAGGGCTTGCTTTCTGGTTTGCTGCACATGGTCGGGGGAGAGAGAGAGACAATGAGACAGAGACACAAAATGTTGTTAAAGAATTGCATTTTTCAACAAAAGGATTTTAAAGCATCCACGTGGGTCAGGTATCAAGGAGGAAACTCAGTTTTTACCTTCAATGAGCCCACAGTGAAACAGGGGAGACAGATAGTTGTGAAACAGGCTGAAACGGGGAGACACAGTGTGCACTGCAGACAAGGGCTGGCCACGTGGTGGCGGGGTGGGGGCTTTGTTTGGGTTGGGGAGGGTGGGTCTTGGTGAGTGGCATGGGGGACACTTTCACTGAGGACAGTCTGTGAAAGGCCTGCCCAACCACAGACGTGGCTTGCATATGGTGACGGGGCGGCATGGCACACTTGGGCCACCGTCTGCCTGTTCTCACCATGGGAGATGCCCACAAGCTGTCAGAAGCAGCAGTGAGTGCCCTGTCCTTGGAAGCATGCAAGCAGAGCTTCCAAGACCATTCTAGTGCTGAACAGAGTGTGGCCTGCATGACCTTCTGGGACAGGTCTTTTCTAGCATTGGCCAGCTGCTCCCAGAGTCCGCTGCGGGTGGCCTGCGGCCTCTAGCCCTAGTCCCCTCTGTCACAGCCTCTCTCTGCACCCTATCCAGCTAAGCAGCTGGCAGAGAAGAGCAGTTTTAGGGGCCATGCATTAACTAAATGAGAGAAAACAAGGGACAAGTTGGAAGAAGCATCCAGCCCAAACGCAGTGTGGGCACTGAATGCGCTTTGTAAGGAGCAGTCTCATTCTCCCTGTTCGTCTGCCTCTGTGGAGGGGTCGTGGGTTTTCTAGATCACCTCGTTCTTAGCCCAGGCATCACAGTAGGCGTCTCTGTGAGCCGCTGCCTTGCACAGTTCTCTCCTCTGAACATGCTTCGGGCCAGCCGTCCCTGTGCCACCTGGCTCGGGGCTGGGTGGGCGCTGGGTCTCCGGGGGGACCGGAGAACACCGAGGCCATTTCTCTGTAACCACACACTTTCTGTTGTGAGCCGAAACGCTTCTCTGGCAGCTGGCCGCCTGGCATCGGGAAACGCGGTCACACCGTTTGGCTGTCTTCACAGGCTCCATTTTAGTCACAGAACGTTGGCGCTGTTGAACTTGGCTGTGCTGTTTCGTCCAGGTTGTTAACAGGCTCGTAAACATCTACCCTCTTTTTTCTCTCTGATATTTCTGGTCCTTGGCCATGCCCAAATACAAGAAATATTCCCTTCTATGACTGCCAAGGCTAGTAACATTTGTGTTGCACCACCGGCGTACCAAGTGCTTCCACAAACAATATCCAGGCCTCTGAGTGCGTGGGTTTCTCCTCTGTGGAGCGGGAGTAATGACGGTCACTGCCAGTGTCCACTTGCACTGAAATTTAAATGAGTTAATACATGGAACGTTCTTAGAACAATGGAGGACAGTACGTGTGAACTAGTCCCACTTTGTGAAGTAAGGAGTTCCAGTATTAGTAGTGTGTCAATTAATGTCTCAGACATGCTGTCCTCTGGAGTCAGAGAAGCTTCTCAAAATAGCTCCCATCCCATTCCTCACAGCGCACGGGCTGATCTCAATTTTTTTTCAAGTCTGTAAAATGTATTCGTGTCCTATGACTGCTGTAACAAATTACCACAAACTCACTGGCTTAAAACAATGCAGAATGATTTCTCTCAGCAGTTCTGGAGGCTGGAAGTCTGCGGTGGGTCTCCCTGGGCTCCAGTCGAGGAGTGAGCGGCGCTGTGTTCCTTCCGGAGGTTCTGGGGGAGAATTTCCTCTCTGGCCTTTTCCAGCTTCTAGGGGCCACTGGCGTGCCTTGGCTCCTGGCTGCTCCCTCTGTCTTCAGAGGCAGAGGGCTAGCCTATTCACCTCTCTCGGTGATTCTGGCCCAAACCCTCCTGCCTCCTTCTTTTACTTACAGATAGCCACCTGGACCATGCAAGATACATCTCCTGTCTCACAATCCTTAGCTCAATCTGGAAGGCCCCGCTTGCCATGTAAGGCCACCCATTCCCAGGTTCTGGGGATTGGGGTGCGGGCATCTCTGGAGGGGACCATTATTCTGCCCACCACATTCCCGTATCTCACAGGGGCGTTGGAAGGGTGTGTGTGGGGGCTGTGCACGTGGGCACGCATCTGGCACGTCTGAACGTGGGTCTCTTTTCCTACCCAAAGGTCTGACTCTGAGGAGGAGCCTGCTTCCTGGTGGGATCCCCTTGGAAAACACGGTCAGGGGGACCAGAAGGTGGCCCTGACCCACGTCCAGCCACACTGTAGCAGGGGCTCTCAGTGCCCCTCTCCCCCCAAGAGGTCCCCTGCCATTTCAGGGGGCAGTTCCTCTACGCAGTGGTGCCTTCCTACGGCGAGCACGGGCATCTCCCTGTCTGGGGCCTTTCTCTGGCTGCAGGAATGAGCTCAGCCTTCGGTGGCGCAGGTGGGAATGCGGGGGCGTGGACCACAGGAGTAATCCTTAACCAAGAAGGGCGAGAGTTGGTGGCTGTGTCAGTGTCCTGTGGCTGCCGTAACAAAGCACCACAAACCGGGTGGCTCAAAGCGATAGAAGTCTCTTCTCCCACAGTTCCCGAGGCCCGACGTCTGCAGTCAAGTCGCTCCCCCGAAAGCTCCAGGGGAGAGTCCTTCCTTGACTCTCCTGGCTCCCGGCGGCTCCTGGAGTCCCTTGCTCTGTGGCTGCATCATTCCCATCTTGGCCTCTGATGTCACACGGCCTTTTCATGTCCTCTCTCTCTGTCTCTTAGAAGGACACCTGTCATTGGATTTGGGGCTCACCAGGGTAATTCAGGGTGATCCCAACTCAAGGTCTTCCATTGTATGAGCAAAGACGTTTTTTCCAATGAAGGTCACATTCGCAGGCTCTGAGGTTTAGGATGTGGATATATATTTTTGAGGGCCACCATTCAACCCACTATAGTGAGTGAACACCTGGCCTCCTCACCCCTTGGGGACACACAGGTAAGATTGAGCCCCGCCTGTCCAGTGACCATTACACCTGCCCGTTAAAGCAGCGTGTACTAATTCTCTTTGCCCCCTTGTCTCACTGCCCCATTTCTTCACTGTGCTTCCTCAGATCACCTCCCAGATAGACCGCCTGCACCCAAATCCTTGCCTCTAGATCTGCTTTTGGGGGAACCCAAATTAAGACATGCCTTCTTCCTCCTAAGGCCCTTGCAAGCACTGGAAGTCACATCTCAGCTGGTTCCCAGATGTGGTTCGCTCTGGTTCTCCTTGTGCCGTCTCATTCCTGGCTAATCTTTTTCTCAGGTGCTCCCTGGTCAGTCCCCCAGTCTCCCTGGCCTGTCCCCTCCGCCATCACATTGCCCTTGTGATTCCACAACCTCATCTTTATCTTGTGGAGACCCCCAGCTGACATGCAACCTCAGCAGAGGGGAAATAATTGCAAAGGTACCTGCTGCCTTAGATAGTGGAGAAAGTATCACAGTCAGCATGTGGTTTAATTGAATTAAAGGAAAAAAAGTCCTGCTCCTCTCTCCATGGTAACTCATTGCCCTTGATGGGATGCAAATAGAGCTCATCACAGAAGCAGGAGTCAAGGCCAAGGGGGTTGCTGGGCTGCGGGCCTGGCTTCAGGGAGCTCCTGACCCTGAGAGGGAAGGAGCTGAGTGCTCAAAGCCCCGCCAGAGCTCAGAGGCCTAAGCAGGCCCTAGGCCTGGGGGTGAAGAAAGGAGGATGAAAAGGCAAAGGTTTGGCTCTAGGATGGAGAGCATGACCCGGGAAGAAGGTCAGAGGAGGAGGATAGGCCATGGGCCAGCCCAGTGATTGGATCACAGGGAGCTGAGGGCAAGGCTGCCGGGTGCAGTGCGTGTAAGTCACTCCTCCCGCATTCTGAGGGGGTGTCTCAGGCCAGCACACGCACCCTGTCAGCTGTGTTCCTGGAGCTTTAAGGGAAGTGGAGGCTCCACCAGGTGTGCTCCAGCCACCTCGGGTCTTTGGAGCTCTGTGCCGCGTGGACTGGGTGTGCGCCCGGCTCACGGCAGCAGAATGTCCTGTTGGGCAGGTCTTCTCTGATGGGGGCTCCCTGAGGAGCCCTGCAGGGAGGTGGAGCCCAGGCATCCTTGGGTGTCCAAGTGTAATGGCATCCGGACCCCACTTCTGTCCCAACACAACGGTGACCTTGATGCTCCTTCCCCATCACAGGGTGGGAGGAGCTGTGGGGATGGGTCTGCGGGGGACTGAGGAGGCTCCAGGGCTAGTGAGGTCCCAGGAGACAGCCAGGTACCAGGCATGTCTTTTGTCTGGGCAGTAAACTAACCAAAGCCTGGTCTTGTGTTTCCTGGTTGCTTACGGTCCTTGTGTCACAGAATAAAGCAAAGTAACTGGAGTTTCGGTCCACTAGGAAAGGACAGATTTTTTTCTCCTATTAGTGGTAATGCTTTAGTTATACGAATTGACTCAGTCATGTGAGTGCTTTGCACTGTCTATTTCCTTCTACTAGGTGCTTAGTAAGTACTTCCTAGGTTGTCTTCTAGTTGCCTCTGCAAGAAGCTCCCTCCTCTGCCGCCCCCTGAAGACTCAAACACGAGACACAAAAGGTGCCAGGTGAAGTACAGTCTTGACCTAAGGTTGAGAAAGTTAAGGGTTATGGGCTTCATTCCGGGGGTGCCTGGGATTCACAGAAGGTTATTGAGCTGAGGGAGCCCACAGTCAGAGCTATGTTTTGGTAACAAATATTCATTGAGCCCCTACTGTGTGTTGGCTCCCATGTCAGACCTTGTAGGGGTCGGGGGAGAGTTTTTGCTCTAAAGAACCTGTGGAAGGCCCTGGCTGGTGTAGCTCAGTGGATTGAGCGCGGGCTGGGAACCAAGCGGTCCTGGTTCGATTCTCAGTCAGGGCACATGCCTTGGTTGCGGGCAAGGTCCCCAGTGAGGGCCATGTGAGAGGCAACCATACATTGCTGTTTCTCTCCCTCTCTTCCCCTCTCTCTAAAAATAAATAAAAATAAATCTTTAAAAAAAAAAAAAGAACCTGTGGAAGGCTTGATATGGGGACAGAGACTCAATGTATCCGGAACTGAATGTTTGAACTCAGGGCCTTCACGTGTCCTGGTGGCTCTGCCCAGACCCTTTATTCCAGCTGGACTATCGCTTCGCAGCAAGTGCTTTCTCGGTCATATTCTCATTTAAATTTGTTTCCTCTGTTCCTCTCTCATGGCTTCCTCTGGTTTTGCATAATAGCGTTTACTACAGTTTCGAAAGTTTCAATTTGTCTTCCTAATCAGACCTTAAATTCTTCGGGGGCAGGATCCGTGTTTGATTCATTTCTGTATGGTGTCAAAGAAAAATTGCCCTGGACAAAGTTCAACAGGGAAGGAAGACTTTATTGAAGGCCGTTGCGGTAGGGGAGAGAGACCAAACTCAACTCCACGCAAGGCAGGGGGCTCTGAAGCTCCGGGGTGGGCTAATGGAAAATGAGTGGAGGACATCTGTTTCCACGATTAGGCCATTTGCGTTTACAATGACAAGTTTTTAAAAATAAATGCTCCAAGAAAAGGGAGCCCAGGAGACTATAGTCAGGAAGAAGCTGTCTCAAGTTGAGTCAAGAGGACAGGCACGCTAAGGCCTCGTTCGTCAGTGACTTCCCAGGCTGCCACCTTCCTCCCTGCAGGGCCTGGCAGACACCCAGCCAACCGCAGGTGTGTTCAATGGAAAATTAACGTTTGGACGTCCACTGGGTTGGTCTCCATTCCCCTCTCTGAACCAGGAGCTCCGTGAGGGCAGGGATCAGGCCCATCTCATTCATTAGCATGAGCCCAGCCCTGTCTACTTGCTTCTAACTGGTGCTTCGTCAGCCCTTGTGGAACAAGTGAATGAGTGGATGGATGATGGATGAAGAGACAGAAGCATCAAGGCTGACCTCCAGCTTTTCAGCGTGGGAGACAGAAGGAAATGGGGCCAGTGGTGGCTGACCCGTGGGTGAGATAGTGACGGGCGGAGGGCAGAGCAGACAGTCATCTGTTTGATCCCGGGCTGTCCTGCTGACTTCTTCGGGAGCAGGGGGCTGATGGTGTTTGGTGTCTTGAGTTGGAGATGATTAAGGGAGCAATACTGGAGCCCGGGCAGGTGCGTGGATGTGCGGATTACACTTCTTACTTGCTCCCTGATTTCTAACAAGTGACAATAATCCTGGGAGGGGGGAAGCGACAGTGTATGCTCTTTTGAGTTTATTTAGAGGACGGAGCTGCACTGAGGTGAGGACCCCCTTCCAGGCCACCCCACAGGCAGATGAACGCTGGGGCAGGTAATTACTTTCAGGGTCGGAGCCGCGCAATCAGCTCCTTTGTCAGCAGCGTTCGCTGAACAGTTTTATTGAGCGCCTGAGGGCGATTTGTTCCGGCGCTGGAGTAATTGTCCGATCAACCGCAGGTCCCCAGGGGGAAGGCGGTTATGAAGGAAGCATCCCAAACATTTGCGATTGAGACCAGATGGCTTTATTAATTAACTCGACAAACATTCACTGAGCACCTACTGTGTGTTGGGTCCTGTGTCAGGCCTTGTAGGGGCTGGGGGAGAGCCTTTGCTCTAAAGAACCTGTGGATGGTTAAAGGGCATAAATAGGATATCTCTCAATCTCATGTTCACCCCTGGTGCTCCAGCGACAACCCAGAGGAGGAAAGGCTTCCTTCTGATGGAGGAGGCTTCAGAATGGGGTGTGGGAAGATAATGGGTGGGTGGGGGAGGACAGGAGTGGGTCCTGGAGTTCAAGGTCAGTGACAAAGATTCTCTCCCTGAGCCTGGCTGGTGTAGTTCAGTGGATTGAGCACGGGCTGGGAACCAGATGATCCTGGTTCGATTCCCGGTCAGGGCACATGCCTGGGTTGCGGGCCAGGTCCCCTGTGAGGGCCACGTGAGAGGCAACCATACATTGCTGTTTCTCTCCCTCTCTGTCTCCCTCCCTTCTCCTCTCTCTAAAAATAAAATATTAAAAAAAAAAAAAAAAGATTCTCTCCCTGACCCAGCTCTGTCCGGGCTCCTGAGCCCTCTTTGCTAGGTCTCAACCTTGACCTGTAAAGACTTGCGCAAACACTAACATAGCCCCTAACAGCTCAAGGCCACATCCCTGCGATGACCCTAGACCCCCTTAAAGCGCCTGCCTAAGAAAACCGAAGCTGCTGAAAGAACTGACTGCTCCGGCCGACCCCTGCGGTCAGAGCCCGGCTCCCACTGTCTCTGGCAGCTGGAGGAGCTTAACTTCGGTGGGCGTTGGTTAGCAGGCCCAGGTGGGCTTCCCGTGGGCCCACGTCCCTTTCCTGCTTTTTTTCACGTTTCACCTCCCCGCCTCTGTTCGGTCCCTCGCCATCCCCGTTCCGCCTCTCCCTGTAAGACGCCCCCCACTTCTGTGCACATCAGAGCGGAGCTCACCGCTGCCCCGACTGTCAGTGGTGACTGAGTGTAAGATCTGCCTTCTCTGCTGCCACTCACGCCCACCTGTGCTCATCCTTGACGTCAGATCTCCATGGAAAAATAAGAGGGGAAAACCGACTCACACCATTGTTCCAAGAGAGGCCTTTTGGGATTCCACCCAGCAGGGGAAATAGTGGGAAAAGGAGTTGCGGAGAAAACGGGGAGCCAGATCACTCAGGGCCTTGCAGGCTCCAGCCAGGAGGTGGGGCCTTTTAATCTCAGGGCCACAGGAAGCGGAAGGTTTTAAGCCCGGGAGCCATAGGCTCAGAGCAGTGCCCAGCACAGAGTAAGCATGCACTTGATGGTAGTCGTTGCTATGGTTATTTGCAGCTCAAAGAACAATTCCTCTGACTGCGGTCTGGAGAGGGGGTGTGGGAAGCCACCCTGGAGATGGGACAGCAGTCGGGAGGCTGCTGCAGTGGTCCAGGCTGGAGATGGTGACGGTCTTGCTTGGCTCGGTGGTTACAGGACGGAGAGAAACGACGGATTCCAGGAGAGACTTAGGAGGTCCAGTTGGCAGGACTGGTGCATGGCTGCGCAGGGAAAGGGGCAATGCGAGGTGATATCCGGGCTTCTGGTGTGGGAGGAGGAGTGGGTGACGGAACAGCTCCCAGGTGTAAGGTCAGGTGTGTGTGGGGGCAGATCACTTTTCAGACTGAATTGGAAAGAGCGGGTGGGGATGTCCGGGGCTGCTGGTGCATGGGGCTGCAGCTCTGCGGGCCAGCCTTGAGTTCGCTTTATTCCCTTGTTTTACTTGGTTGATCCGGAGCTTCGGGCGCGGCACTGAGAACCTGGCACACACGTGAGTTGGTCTGGGTTGTGGGGCAGGAAGAGTCCTTTTCTACCCTCTTACGGTCTCCGCTGGCCTCAGAATCCAACTGCCATAACAGGAGAAAAGCATACAAGTTTTATCACATTTTTACGTGCACTCGGGGCCTTCACAAAAGAATGAAGACTTGGAAAGGTAACCGGAACAGAAACTTTTATGCCTTATAGACAAAGGAATGATACCTTGGCGAAGAAATGACAAGAAAGAGGGGTTCGAGAAAGGGGCAGTCAGCTGTGGAGAAATGTCTAGGAGTGATGTGGGAAGGACCAGCAGGTGATAAGGGTTATATTAATCGGTTCGTACAGACCCATTTCACCGTGGGTTCCAAGTCTCTGGTGATAAAGATGTTGTCTTCCTGGCACAGGGAGTGTGCCTTTCTCGTGGGAGATTTTACCGTCTGTTTTTAGGTAGAAAAGAGGAAGTCAGGGAGCCCTTCCTGCACTTCTAGTTCCTCAGGTGACTTCAGCTCAAAAGGATCAATATGACAGAGTGACGTATTTTGAGGTGGCATGTCCTGAACCCCTTCAGCGTTCTCCCAGCCTTTGAGACAGGGTTCAAGTGAAGGGACTTTATTTTGGAAGTGGGGGTCACCCAAGTGGGGAAGTGAAGCGGGGAAGGGAGGGGAGCCACCAGGGTGTGTAACTGGGCTGCGCCCATGGTGGCTGGCATGGAGAAGCACGTGCCTCAGGGTGACCCTGGCGAGAGGCAAGGGAGCCAGGTGTTTCTACACCGATCCCCCAGTCGCTGCTTGAGGGCAGCTCCTGGCAGCACTGTCCCTGGTACATCTGGGGACTGAGACGCCCAGGGGGGTGTGGGTAGGACAGGGATATGTGATGGCTGATAATGCCTGATTTGTATAAGTATGTCGATTTGTATCCCAAGCTGGACAAAACTGGTCCTCTGCTTAGTTTTATGTCATAGTAGCAGAGTGAACTGCGACCTTCAAGTAAACCCAGTTAAGATGGGAGCAAATTATATTCATAGCACAGGGGATACAGCCGTAACCAGCCCGTGAACTAGCAGTTTCACACCTCACCACCTGGGGGTCGTTACTTTGTGAGCAACGAACATTTACTTTGCCTTATTTTTTAATTCTCACCTGAGGATATGTTTTATCGATGTGAGACAGAGGGAGAGAGAGTCATTTATGTGAGAAGCATAGATTGGTTGCCTCCCATACAATCCCCGACTGGGGATCGAACCCGCAACATTTCTGGTGTGTGGGGCAACACTCCAAGCAACCGAGCCACCCGGCCGGGGCGTGAACATCTGTTGAGCATCTATGATGTGCCAGGCCCCCACACTTGGGTACATTGCACATACTATATCATTTAATCTTTGTAACAACCCCCCCCCCCACGAGGGAGTCATGCTTAGACCCGTTTTCCAGATGAGGAGGGACTCGGTAATTTCCTTTTGTTGCAACATTTTGCAACAGGCAGAGCCAGGTTGCAACCCATTTTCTTCCTTCAACCTTTCGCTGCCGCCTGGCAGGTAGAAATTACGGGAGCAATTTTCCCTCAAGTGTTTGGCTTATGTTTGCGTTCAGTATTTATTGACGTTCCCAGGCCCATCCAGTACTTACTATTGGGGCTTAATAAGTCCTAAATAATAATGATTTTCCCCGGATGAGGATAGATGCTTGTGTCAGCTGAGGCTGATTTCCACCTAATTTGCAGGGAATTTGTGCACCACTGTGATGAGCTAAATATTTATGCAGGCAGGATGCATGTACAAATCTCATTTCCATAAGAAACACAAGGCAAATGAACGTTTCTGACAAAAAAAAGTTTATTGATGGGAAAAGATGCTTTAGAGAATCATTAAGAGAAACATTAGCCAGGATTAACCAGCACTACCCAAGACTTAGCCATATTTAGGCAATTTTAGCCTTCGTGCCGGAGAAGGGTCTTTATTAAGAGTTGCCAAGGATCGCTGGAGGAGAAATCATTTTTGCTCCTCAGTGTCAAGGGAAAAAACTTGTGGATATGGAACGGCTCTTCCTTCGAATGACTAATCCATCTTGGTGGGAGACCCAGGGCAACTTGCTGCTTCTCCCTGAGCCTCAGTTTGTCAAGCTGTCATCTGCTGGATGGGATTAGACGCTCCTCAAGGCCCTGCCCACCCCGTCTTGTAATTCTCTGTGCCGCTACTGGGAATCTTGTCTTTTCATTTGCACCGAGGAGCAGGCTGTAGGCTGGACCACCAGCCCCCTTGTGGAGGGCAGGGCATCCCCGCTGTGTCCTGGGCACCTCCTAGGTGCTTTACGTCAATCAGCTCATTACTCCACAGCGATTCAACGGCATAGGTTTTATTTCCATTCTATAGCTAAAAACGAACAAGTTCCAAGTTAAGGAACAACTTACTTTGGGGCTCATACTCCAGACCTCCCCACCACATCTAAGTAAATTGGACAAAACACTTTATCCTGGGCACCAAGGGGCGCAGAACATAGGACTTGGAGTCGTATAGGCCCGAGTTAGAATTCTGCTGCCCCGGCATGCCAGCGGTAGGGCTGGGTGAATCACATCACCTTTTCAAGCCTTGTTTCCTCATCCGCACCCACTTACCTCATGATCTCCATGGAACAGAGTTGTTGTGTGGTTTCTGTGAGATTGGTGCCAGTCTGAATGGGCGGTCATTCTAGGCTTCCCTTCCAGGATCATCTCAGATGGCCATGCTCACTGCCTCCCCGGGGTAGGGAGCAACTCTAGGTGTGGCCCTGGCTGTGTCTTCGTCCTTGTCCCCTTGAATTCCTTAGTCTGATCCTACCCAAGCCCTGGCCTGCCTGACTTCTGCCTATAGACATGGCGTGTGGCTGGAGATGTGGGTTCGAGCCCCAGCAGCACCAGTTTCTACTTGTGTGACCTGGAGTCACTCATTTGGTTTCTCTGCGTCTGTGTCTCTTCTGTTAGATGGAGATGATTTTACACTTTGTGCAAGACTTTTGTAGCTGGTTAAACTCCATGAAAGTAATCACATGCTGAACTGTGTTCTGCGCTTGCCCCAGAGAATAACCTCAGTCCTGAATGAATGAATTCCTTTGTGACCTTAAGAGTTCCTGGGTTCAAGAGCCCCCCTGGCTTTGTTACAGAGGCACATCGGAACAAGCTGGTCCATTGCTGTGAAGATTCACGTGCCTTGAATAAGCAAATTGGCGGACAGCCTCTCTCAAGTGTTGCTTTAAGAAGACATTTCTGCCTGGCCGAGACAGATTTTCATGCAGATGTATCTCATTTAATGTTTTCAAAACCCCATATCTAGGTGTAACCCAGGTGGCCGCACTGGGACCTGGAGTCAGCGAGGTACCCCAGCATCCTTTGTGCCGTGCCCACTCACGGGCCCACTCTTGGCTTGGAAGTCAGCTTTGCCATCCCCAAGACCCACAGCCAGACTCCTCCTTTTCCTTTCTTCTGAGGCAGTGATAAGGCTTTGAAAAGATGTTTCAGGAAAATTAAAAAGTTGTAAACAGTTCAGAGGTATGGGCACGCAGGGGACTTCGGAAACATACACACACACTCTCTCCCACGCCAGCTTCATTGAGGTATAATTCACATCCAGTCAATTCCACCTTGTACAGGAAGACAGCCCAGTGGTTTTCAGCACACGCACAGAGTTGTCATGCCACTGTCACCGCTCTCCAATTTTAGAACGTTTTTATCACCTCCCAGAGAAACCCCACACCTGTTAGCAGCCAGGCCTCAGACATCCCTGGCAGCCACTAATTTACGCTCCGTCTGTCTGAGCCTGCCCGTTCTGCACGCGTCACATGCATGGAATCATACAGTATGTGTGTGGCCTTTCATGACTGGCTTTTTCACTTAGGGAAATGCTTTCAGGGCTCATCCATTTTACATGTATCGGCATTGCATTCCTTCTACGGACGGGTAGTATTCCATTGTATGGACATGTTATCTGCTCATCAGTGGAGCTGATGGACATTCGGGTTGTTTCTACTTTTCAGCTACTGTGAATGCTGCTGTGTGAACATTCATGTAGATGGTTTTGGGTGGACCTATATTTTCCATTCTTTTAGGTATTGGAACTGTCGGATCATATGGTGACTCCGTGTAACATTCAGAGGACCTGTGAGACTACTTTTCAAAGTGGCCGCACCTTTTATGATCCTACCTCCAGAAACTCTTGTATGGTTTATGTTGGTTGAAATGGGTTTGCAGATGCTGACAATTTATTTGAGCTCCAAGCCCAATTTGGTTCAGAGTCTCAGAGGAACACTCAGGTTGAATTAAAGGGCTGGATTTAGCCTAGCCAGAAAAGACCTTCCGTAGTCTACAATGTGGTATGCTAAATACCCTGTAATAAAATGTAAAACAGCGTCTTGGATTGGAGTTTTTGAGTAGGAGCTGTGGCACAGAAGAACAGTTTGGAATAGCACCTGTCTTGCTTAGAGTTCCTTTTGACGAGATTCTGAGACAGGGATTTGAGTGCAAGTCACCTCCTTGGGAGGTGACCCCAGGAAGCACCTGTTACGGAACGGAGGCAATGAGACAGGGAAAAGGAGGAGGCCGGTAAGGCCTGTTAGCAAGCAGGGCTCCGCTGTGGGCACCCGGAGCTCCATCAGCTGGGGAGTTCCGGGGTCCAGTGCAGAACATGCCTGGGAATTATCTCACTGGAGAAACGTCAAGGCTGGAGCATTTAGCCACCAGTTCCTGGTCTGTCAGTTGCTTGCGGGCTGCTTCTGGGGGTTTGCCCTGCACACGGGCCTTGCCTGTACCCATGGCCACAGGCAGCAAATTGTAAAGTTTGCCCTAAGCAGCCCTCAGTGTGCCAGCATCAGACATGGGACCAATCCAAATTGAAACCCGAGTAACC
This sequence comes from Micronycteris hirsuta, assembly GCA_004026765.1. Lineage (NCBI taxonomy): Eukaryota > Metazoa > Chordata > Mammalia > Chiroptera > Phyllostomidae > Micronycteris > Micronycteris hirsuta. Next base: position 52,799 of record PVJI01003515.1, read on the forward strand.
CACCAGTGGCCCTCTCTGCCTGCATTAAGAAGGCTTGGCCAAAATGCCATGTAAGGCTGTGTCTGTTAGTGTAGAGGAATCAAAGGTGGGAGAAATAAAATTTTTTCTTAACCCCCTCCCTGAGGTTGGAAGCACGAAGTTTCCAGAACCTAGGAAATATATATATATATAAAATATGTATTTGAAGTTAGAGGCTTATATATATATAATTGAAGTTAGAGGCTGTTCTTTAACAAAGAAAAGAATGGGGCAATTGAAATGCACTTGCTGAAGTAATCAGAGTTGAGAGGCAGGAATAGAAATGGAAATTAGAATCTGCCTGGAGACAATTTGGTGGGATAATCAAGGGCTAGGAATTTTGCCAGTTCTCCACAGATCAGAACCGCTGGGCTCCACAGGGTCCTGAGTACATGTTTATCTTTAGGTCTCAGGGGAAGAAAGGGCCCGGGGGCAGCAGCTCCCCAATGCCACTGGAGACCAGAGTCACCTGTGACAGCAATGGAGACACCTGCCTGGGGTCTCACTGAAGCATCTCCGAGGGGGGGGCCTGTGAGTCTGCATTTAACAAGTACCCCAGAGGATGAGGAGTCAGATCTGGGGATCTCTGAGAAGTGCCAGTCATACTGTAGATAAAGTTCTAGACATTTTTGGAAAGGGACAGGAAAATAGACCACCTTCTGTGCTCCCTTCTTCCCCAGAGCCCTATTAACATTTCACTGATTCCTGCTTTGCAGCTGGCCCAGGCCTTTGCTCCTCCCCTGGCTAAAGTACCTGGCAGGAGGGCAGGAGTGTCTGTTGGGTTGGATTTTAATCCTGGAAACTGCAAATCTCAGGCCGGTAGGTCCTCTCCGTAAGGCCTGGCCTCAAACAAGCAAACAAACAATCAAATCAAGTCCAGTCAGTTGAAAGAGATACCGAAGAGTTGCTTTAGTTTATCTCTGAAAACACGAAGGGCCATTATATCCTGCCTTCACTTCCCCCCATCAAACTTCCCTTAGTGTCATGGCTGAGTCGCGTCCTCCCCAAAACTCACGTGGAAGTCCTGAGCCCCAGTTACCTCAGGCCGTGACCTTATTTGAAGATAGAGTTCTTGCGGGCATGATCCAGTAAAAACGAGGTCGTTAGGGCGGACCCTACTTCCATACTGCTGGTGTCCTTATAAAAAGGGGACGTTTGGAGACAGACATGCAGACAAGGAGAAAGCCATGTGAAGGTGGAGGCAGCCGTGTTCAAGCCCAGGAGAAGGGCCTGGGGCAGATCTCACAGCCTCAGGGGGAACCAACCCTGCCACCACCTCGGTTTCAGACCTTGAGTCTCAAGAGCTGGAGGTGATGACTTCCTGTTAATGGCACTGCCGGTATGGGGCAGTCAATCACCTAGCAAACTCACGTAGTTAGCTCTGTCTCCATGGAGCCTCCCTCCCAGATTTCGCCCAGTCCATCTGCAGAACCTTCTCTGTAACCCAAAGCCCCAGCATCTTCCTGGATCCCCCAGCAGCTCCTCACTTGCTTTTCTGCTTTTACTCTGGCCCCCTGCGGTTTTTCTCTGACCAGCCACTAGCATCATGTTTTATGAACACGCCTGATCCTGTCTCTCCCCTGCTCTAAACTCTGCCATGGCTCCCCAAGGCTTTCAGGATAAAGACCCAGATCCACGGTCACAAGGCCCTGGGGAGTTGAGCCAGCCTGTCCTTCACCTTCACGGAGCGTCACCTCTCTGCCTCTGTCCCCTCAAACTGTTCATTTCTCAGTCCCGAGGGAGTCCTTTCCTCCCTACCCCGCCCTTTCTCTTAGCCAGTTCCCCTTCTTCAGTGAAGCCTCAGTGAATCGCTCAGTGAAGCAATCCCTAGGGAGTGACCAGGTTAGATTTTTTTTTTTTTTGGTCATATGCTTTCTTGGTGTCCAGAACTCTTCCATTGTAGCAGCTACACATTTGTAATTAAGAATTTATATAATTATGGAATGTCTTATCTGGAATGTAAACTCCATGAGGGCAGGGATTTTTGTTCTGTTTGTTCACTTCGGTCTCCCCAACACCCCCTCTGGAACAGTGCCTGGCATGTAGTAGGTGCTCAATTAATACTTGTTGCATACACAAATGCATGGAACAGAATTGCCAGAAGGGCATGGGCAGGTATGCCTTGTTCATTCCATTCTTGTTTCTCCAGCGCCCAGAGCGGGGCCTGGCAGAGAATAAACTCTCTGTGCGTGTTGTGGGTGGGAGCGGTCATCAGTGGGATGGGATAGTATCTCATCCGTCAGGGCTTCCCAGGGTTGGACTCCCCTGCAGGGCTCTTGGTCCCATGCGTGAGACCCTCTTGCTGACAGACCGATGTGACACAGTCTGGCCTAACTGTGATGGGATATACCCAGAGGGCTGCCTGCATAGAGGCAAAGAAGGGGGCATCCTTCCTTTGGGGGTGGAATGGAAGAGGGGAGGGTTGAAGTGGGTGGGGGTGGGAGAGCTTAGGTGCAATTTCGGAGCGGAAGAGAAGATCGCTGAGAGGACATGTCTTCTAGGTTTCTGTAGGTCCTGCTGGCCTGGAGGCGGCGTGAGGGCTGAGAGAGGAGGCAGCCGAAAGCTCCCCAGAGCTCACCCACAGCACGCGAGCTCCGTGCACAGCAGAAGCCTCTTCCTGTTGGGCTGTTTCCGATGTTTTCCAGCACATGCTGTGTTGGGGTTTCCCCAGGTTCCCCACACTGGGGACCTTCCTCATGGGCTACGGTGTGGTGTATCTGCTTGAGGCTTCCACCTTAGGAACCAAATTCCTTTTCTCTCAAAGTATCTAGCCCTTTGAATTTTGGGAAAGCTGGTATGTATACCTTAGGTCCTCCAGCAGACCAGCCCCGCCATTCAGAGACCCTGGTGGCCGCAGCCCTGCAGGCTGGCCTCGCTGATTTGTCTCCCATCCCCTGGCACTTCGGGGCCCTTCAGCATGTCGCCAGGCTGTTTGAGTTTGAGTTACATATGTTTTTAAGGGAGAGGAGAGGGAAAAAATCCCACCCCCACCCGACCAGAGCCTTCCGGGGAATTGTCCACAGGCATCCGTGGCTCGGTGTGCAGATGGGAGCTGGAGCTGAGAAAGAGTCCAGGTGGCCGAGCTGGTGCGAGACGCCAGTTCTCAGGTTCCCGCCCGCCAGGCTCCTCGGCACCTGGAATGTCTGCCTGCCCCCCGGCCGCCTTCTGCATCCTCTCTCGCCCTCTCCCTAGCAGCAGGGCTCGCTTCAGGTATCTTTGATTGAATTAGGAGCTCCTCAAGCACAGCGCAAATGAGATCAAATCAGAGGGAAAGTGTAAATGAGAAGATGGGAAGATTTACTCTATTAAAATGTTCACTGTGGCATCGCGGAAGTGGGATGGGGTAATTTACTGAGATCACGTTGTGCCGTTTTGACGCCACGGCAGCAGAATCAGAAAGACTGAGCGCCACCTGTTTTGGCTTTCGGTGTTTTCCTTACTGTCCACGCTCCTTCCAAGTAAGTGTCTTCTTGCCGCCAGTGGAAGGGACTGGCTTCTGTATCTCAGGTCAGCCCACAACGAAGGAACAGATGCTTTCCTCCCAGGCTCCATCAGCTCTTTGCTACTACAGGCTCACAGCAACCCAGTCTCTCTGTGCCTCAGTTTCCTCATCTGTAAAATGGGCACAGTAATTACGCCCAGCCTCATGGGGCTGTCGCGAGGGTTCAGTGAGTTACTATAGGTAAAGCCCTTAAACAATGCCTGACATGTAGTCAGCACTCAGTAAATGTCACGCATTGTTTGTTATCACACATTTATAGAGTTGGGGGAGAGAAATAATCAGCGTGTGTATCAGTTGGGATTCTCCAGAGAAACAGAACCAGTCGGATCTTTATGTCTGTCTCTGTCTCATCTCTAATCTGTATCTCTTATCGTCTGATCTTTATGCATCTATAGCTATATTGATATCTATATCAATAGTCACATGTATCTACAATCATCTGTATCTGTTTCTCTGTATCTATACGTACGTCTCTAGGGATATCTGTGTCTATATCCGTATCTACATCCTATCTTTATCTCTCTATCTCTCTCTGTATTTATATATAAAAATTTATTTCTAGGAATTGGCTCGTGCGATTGTGGGGGCTGGCAAGTCTGAGATCTGCGGAGGGGCTGGCAGTCTGGAAGCTCTCCGGCGGCGCTGAGGCTGCAGCCTCGAGGCAGAACTTCTTTTTCCTCAGGGAAACCTCCGTGTTGTTCTTAAGTCCTTTCTTTGGATTGGACGAGGCCCACTCCCCTGGGGGAGGGTAGTCCCCCTCACGCACAGTCAGCCCACTGTAGCTGCTCACCGCGTCTGCAGCAGACCTCCGCAGCAACACCCGATCAGTGTTTATCAGATAAACTGGGGCTGGAGCCAGGCCGAGGGGACACAGGACGTCGGCCACCAGACCTGCACTGGCCAGCGCTGCCTGGCCTCCGGGAAGCTTCCTTCCTCCTCCCACACGTCTGCCTCTCCTCTTAGGCCACCCCTCCCCTCCATGCTTGACCTCCCTATCTGTGGCGGTTCTCTGTCCTGTTGGTTTCTCCTGGAGGTAGGGGTTGAGGGTGTCTTTGGGGTTCCAGGGCTGACAGAGGGGAGGAAGACCAGAGAAGGGTCTGGGAACATGAAAGCAGCTTGCTCTCCTTTCTTCCCATCAGCTCTGGCTGTTCAATGAAAATTCAGATGTCACCCACAACCAGGGTGGAGTCTTACGCCAGCACTATCGCAGCTTTTGGAAACACACTGAGCTGAAAGTGTGTGTTTCCTCCCTGGTCTTGAGTTAAGTTAAGCCCCCTTTCCTTGTCCCTTGCTCTGTCCAATTTCTTTTCCTCCATCACAATAGGTGGGGCAGGGAGGGACTATCCTACCCCAACGGCTGGTGACTGTCACCCAGCCTGGTTGGAAGATGAGGTGGTGGCATGCATTCCTCAGTCAGTTACAGCATGTCCCCCGACCCCCACAGGCTCATGATTCTTCAGCAGCAAACTATTTATTACACACAGCTCGTCAGTCTCCCCCGGCTATAAGATTTTATTTTAAAACAGTGTATGCTACGAAATACTTACAGAAGAAATCATATACTCTGGGATTTGCCTCAAAATGACACCAGAGGGGGGAGTGGGTTGGGTGTGTTTGAAGCTGGTGGACCATAAATAGATAGTTATTGAAGCTGGGTGGTGGGTGCGTGGGGGCTTGTTACGCTGCCGCGTGCACCGTTGAATGGGTTTTACGGTGTCTTATCCGGAAAAACGTAAAAAGAAAAAGAGAAAACACCCACATTACTCTACAAAGGCCTTGAGCATTTTTAAAATAGTGTTCCTCAAGAATACACTCAAGGTTCCATGGATGTTTGATTAAAATGTAACTTTTTAAAAATATTTTCTTAACTCTTTAACACCCGGAGACAGCAGGATGTGGTAGTTTCAAGCGGGGGTTGTCAGACTCTGTCAAAAGAGCCAGAGGCGGCCACGGGCAATATGTAAATGACTGTGCCCGGCTGCGTTCCAATAACACTTCATTCATGAACACTGACATTTGAATTTTGTGTAATTTTGACTTGTCACTAAATAGTCTTCTTTTGATTAAAAAAATCATTGTGAAATATAAAAAGCATTCGAAATGTGCGGACCTTACAACAATAAGTGGGGGGCTTTCTCTGGCCAGCATGCCATAGTTTGCAGACCCTGTTAGAGGCAATTGGTCAACAAACTGCTGAAGACCGGCGAGGTACTTCGGCCTCCAAGGGTTGATCTGTTTTCTTGGACAACCTGGAAAATAAAACTTCTTCTGTCACTTCTGTGCATGTTAAAATAACCAAACCAAAATGCCCAAGCCAACTGCAGTGGGTGTTGACTGAAAAAGAATAAAAAAATTAAGGTGCCAAAAGTGAAAGTGCCTTTTCTTATCACTCAACCCTGGCCACTGCCCAGAGGTGACAGCTGGGTTCCCTGTCCTCAGGGGTCCCAGGACACACTTCTCCATCCTTCTTCGTCCTCCCAAGAAGGCCAGACATACATCAGTGCTGCTTCAAGGACAGAGCAAGAACCGAAGATAAACTGACGATTTTCCCCAAACATAAAGAACTATGCACTTTACGTGTTGAGGATCAGCCCACTTACTGGCAGATGAAGTCTTGCTCTTATTTGATAAACCAAGAAAGAAGGGAATGTCTGAACTGACATGTGTTGTTCTGAAAAATGTGGTTCATGGTACCTGTGAGCAGGCGCCTCACAGGGACCCTTGGGCAAACCCTCCTTCTTGCCTCAACTTCTCCAGTCTCTCTGGTCCCATAAAGATCCCCAGCTGTGGGCAGATAAGTCATCTGGTCTGAGTTTGATGCCTCTTGTAGTTTTTTTTTCTTTTTTTTTTAAATTTTATTTTCCCCTGTCTTTACTTTTCCTTTTGGCTTTCTGAGAGTGGACACTCATTTGACTCTCAGCTTCCTTTCTATTTTTCCTTAGGGACGCAAACCTGGCTATTTTTGTTCATGAGATGGCGAAATACGTGGAAAGCAGCGAGGCAAAAAGAAGCGTGAGAGAGAACACGCCCGCTGCTTCCGCGGAGATCCTTGCTGGCAGTTCCTGGGTTTCCCAGGGAAAGCACTTAGATGCTCAGAAGAAAGGATATATGGTGTGTATGCTGCATTTTTCTTTCAGAACTAGGAGGGAGGAGCCTCAGGGATTAGCTGGTCCAAATACATCCCTTTATAGATGGAGAGACAGACAGAGACTTAGAGAAGTGGAAGACAGGAAATGGGGGGGGGGCTGCATGAATGAGGCAGATACATTTTGGGGAGGATGGGCAGGCCTGCAGCCTGGGAAGGGTGGGCGGAGGTCTGTACGGTGTGTGATGGATGAGAGGGGACGGGGGAGGGTGCCAGGCCAGGTGGTCCTGGAATGCCCAGCTTAAGACCTGGCCTCCTTTGGGTATTAAAAAGCTACTGGAAGGTTTAGAAAGGGTGAATATTGGATCCCATTATGCTTTAGAAAGATCTTTCTGTGGAGGAGGGACAGGTGATGTCTTTCTGCTGGAGGCTGGGAGATCCGGGGAGGTGAGGAAGGACAGGCAGCAGATGTGGACGTCTGGTGTGGGTAGAAGGAGTGAGAGGGACATAGTGGCCGAGGAGAGAGGCAGAGCCAAGGCAGGGGCCTTTTGTCCAGGTGGAGAGATGGGTATGTCCCAAGGGTGGCATGAAGGAATGTGTGTGTGTGTGTAGACCGGAGATAGGATAAGGTTGTCCCAAGGAGAGAGACCATGGAGATGGTGACCCAAGGCCAGGGCAGGAGAAGGGGAGGACTGAGTGGCAGGTGTTGTCTTTGACACCTGGGCACCCAGCTTATAGTGCGAGCACAGCCACAAAGGCTGGCCTGTGACATTCCCGTTCACACTTGAGGTTCTGGTGTCAGAGGTCCCGCACCATCAAGGCGTTGGCGGCTGAGAGGGCAAGCCCGATGGCCAGTCTCGGGCCCCAGGGTTTCCGGGTCCTCTCCATCAACTCACCGTCCTCCCTCCAGGAAAGAAGTAGAAACCGGGTGAGGCAGGCTACTGCTGACTGGTGGTTGATGTGAGAAAGTGGAAAACGTAAAGACCGAAATGAAAAGCCACCCAGGGGAAGTTGGGAAGCCTCTGCTTCGCGTCCCCGCGTTCATTGCGACTCCTTTGGCCCAGTGCCTTACATGATATCAAGCACTGCTCCAGCCATATTTATTTCAGATCCTTTCCAATTTCTGACAATTAGTTTCCTGGCCATTAAGCTGGACTGAAGCAGGAATACTTTAATGTGCTTATTTATCTCATTGGTTACATAAGTTCCCTGGTAAGTAAGCTCTCTGATTTCCAAAAGTGTCAGTACGAAAGCTTAAATGGACCCATCAATTTCTCAGCCCATCTTCCTGGAAGGTCAGTCTCGAAGCAACTTGCATCTTTGTCACCACCGATCTCACGGCTCTTCCACCCCCTTTCACCTCAGTTTTGAGCATGAGGACCCTAGAATCATAGATTTCAGTGTTTGCATCAATTGGACAGAACAGGAAAGAGGGCCTTCCTGGCTGAGAGGGAGCCTGGAAGAACATAAGGCGAGTCCGCAGAGCCTGGACCCTTCAGAGAGCTGGAGCCTGTAGCCAAGGGACTGAGACACGGATGGCGTGGGGGGGGGGTGTGGATGAGTACTAGCCACGGGGGGATTTTAGGCGGTGAGTGGCATGGTTAGGCTTCCCCAGAGGAAGCTCATTTTGGCTGCGTGGCGGAGGGTGCGTGGAGGGAGGAGGGGCAGGCAGCTGTCTGTGTGCCCAGCTCCCACACTCCATCAGAGCCAGCTGAGACCAGGGTAATGTGAAAATGAGGCGCATCTTATTCAAAATTTAAGCACCATGCAATATCATTCAGCTATATCAAAGAATGAAGGACTGATCCATACAGCAACTCGCATGAACCTGGGAAACATGCTAAGTGGCAGCCGGACACAAAAGGTCACATTATGGAATGATTCCATTATATAAAATAGCCAGAATAGGTAAATGCATAGAGACAGAAAGGAGATTAGTGGTTGCCATGGGCTGGGGACAGGGAGGATTGGGGGGATGGGGTTTCCTTTTTGGATGATGAAACTGTTCTGGAACTAGGTAGAGGAGGCAGTGACGCAAGGTCATGAATGCACTAAATGCCACTGAACGGTGCACTTTAAAATGGTTAATTTTGTGTTATGTGAATTTTACCTAAAAAAAAAAAAACCCACACCATACACACAGGTGCTGGGGATTAGGATGTAGACAACATTCAGGGGCAGGCAGAGCATTATCTTGCCTTCTGCAGCCTTCTAGAATGATGTTGGATTCCCAGCTCAACAGACACGGAGCCAAATTCTTCCAAAATACTTAGTTTATTGACAGGGTCCAGAAGTTCTCCGACACTTTTTAGATAAGCCGTCCTGCTGCCATTGTGTGTGTGTTAGAAAGCTCTGTTGATTTATAGTAGAGGCTGCTATAAATACAGAGTGGCTTGGACAGTGGATGAATGTCACGAGTTCCGAGTCTGAATTCCGTGCCATTAGCTACTCTCCCTATAATTCATCTCGTCTGGAAGGAGAGAGGCTGCTAAGTGTTACATAAGACCCAGGGAACACAAGGGCAGGCTTCCTGCTAAATTATTTAGCCCCGCTCTCTTATTTGATACATCACGGAGTCCGAGAAGTGCAGGAAGGCTCCTCTAAGGATGATCTTCCCTCCTGACAAATGCTTCCAGCGAACGGAGCTCACTGTTGTACTCGCCAGAGCAGATAGCCCCGAGGTTGACCACTTCAGTGCCTGCAGCGCTTTTATTTTCCTGCAGTTGACACGTGCCTGGCTTTGGCTTGCACCCCACAGGTCTTGGTTCTGTCCTCTGAGGCACACCGGTTTCCCCTGTGTGGGCAGGTGAGGACGGAGATACTGTCCCCTTTTCTTAAGACTAACTGTCCCTATTGTCTTGTAAGCTTCTTCAGAGCCTGTCCGCCCTCTGTAGGCACACTGCATGTATTCACATCCCTGTTCAGATCTGGCGACTGGATCTCCTTCCCCGCATTCCAGTGTCCCTCCTCTTCCCCTGCACCCTTCTCCTTCTCAGGAGGCTGCCCCCCCTTCCTTAGGTTATCTCACAGGGAGCCCTTCTTCTGCCTCTTCACTCCCAGGGCGGGGCTTGTTTATCTCCTGGGACAAGAAAGCTCCACCCCGGAGGCACGAGCTTGGTGACCCTGTCTGAATGGGAATGGGACTGTTATCATCTGAGTTATGACCGCCACCACCAAGTTTTTGTGATGAAGCCCTCACCCCTAAGTAATCTCAGAACTGGCAGCTTGAAGTTCCCCCTCTAGCAGAGTGGCCACAGAGTCTCATGTGCCTTCATGGGGATCATTTCTGCAGGGTACAGGGCTCTGAAGCTCATCATTAGCTCAATGCCTGAGCTACATTAGAAGCAGAACAAAGTTCATCCCTTTCTGTGGGTTCAGCCTAGATGGTGTCTCAAGCCAGGAATTGATTATACAACTTGAGAAAGGCCAGTGCCGAAAGCAAACACAGCGCTCTGATTGGCTGAGCTAGGTCACTAGGAGCAAACAAGACAGAAGGAAAGGAAGTGGGGGTCTAGAAGCGAGGGTCCCAAGGTGGACCCTTACCACTGACAGCTAGCTGCCTTCTGTTGTCTGTGCTACAGGCCAAAACTAGTTGTCTTGGTTACGGAGCCCGTTTTCTTCCAGGAGCAAAGGGCAGATGTATTAATGTCTGTTTGTGTCAAGTGTAGGAGCTATGGAGAAAAGCCAGGATTCAACAAACAGCCGGGGTTGGGGGTTTTTGACCTCTTAGAGGCCAGCTGAGCTGCGGGGAGGGTCAGGACGGTGGGAGGAATGGAGCGTCTCTACTGCCTGCGCCTCTCAGGCTGAAGGTCAGCTCTGAGCCCACTTTGGGCAGCAGTGAACGCTAATGAGTTGGGTTCTGAGATTCTGGACTCTCTGGGCTGAGATACTGCACATGTTGGGACTCTGAGCAGCTGTGACTGATGGGACATGTTTGGTGGCTCCTGATGGAATCCCCGGGGAGCATCCTGCAGCGTGAGGCTTACCGTGAAGGCGCAGTGTGATTGGCTGCCATGCTATCGGGGCAAAACTAAGAGGCCTTGAGTGGCCTGTCTACAAGTTCCCCTCTCCACCCTGCTCCCGCAGCCGGGGGCCCCTGTCAAACAGCCTCCTTACCAAGGGGGCCGGGCACAACTCCTGCTTATCACTGAGGAGCAGGTCTGGGATCCCTGCCAGATCGTGGCATCATTCAAATAAGCCAACTCCACCCTCCCATGGGGACCGGGGACATCCTGCTCTCTTGGAACTGCAAGGCCTGTCTTCCACAGCCCCTGGTTTTCACTCTGTCCTAGAGTATAATGTCCACATGGCCTGGTATGACCTCATGTGTCCTGTGCACCTGGGCTGTGAGTGTCTGTGATCAACAAAGTGCTGTCACTTGCATCTTTCCAGTGTCTGGTGTTATGTATTTGGCCATTCAAGGTACCAGGTCCAGCCTCCTGTTTGCCATGCTGAAAATCCACAAGTCTGCCTCCTCTTTTCTCCTTGGCGGCACGGATAGAATCAGACCCCCATGCCTGTCCTGGTGTGCCAGCATTCCCAGGGTTCAGATGCTTTCTTTCTATATGAATGGATGAATTAATGAGCAAGAGGGAGAATTGACTCTGTATAATAAGGGAATTTGGCTTCATGTTCCCTAGGGTTGTTTATTAGTTAAAATAAAAGGCACAGCTGCTATAACAACAGACTCCAAAGAGCATGGTGTAAAGAACAAAGAAGTTGTTTGTCTCTCCTACAATAGTTAGGGGTGACATTCGAGGTTAGTGGGGTGCTCTGCTCCACACAGCTACTCAGGAACCCAGGCTGATCATGCCTCTGCCGTCTTCACATGGCTCCCAAGGTCACTTCGGTTATTGCCATCTAGCCAGTAAGGGGGTTGGAATGTGCAAATCCAGGGACATCAGGGCCATAAGCTATTTGTAAGGACATGAGACAGAATTGGGACATGTCATGTTCACTTGTGTCCCATCACTGGAATGGGCACAAGGCCGTCCCCAGCCTCCAGGGAAGCTGGAAAATGCAGTCCCTAGCCAGGTGGCCATGTTCCAGTGGTCATGTTTTCTCACGACGACTGTGGAGCAAAGGGAGAATGGATTTGGGTGGACAGCGAGCAGTCTCCCCGACAGGAGCTACTTGATCTAGGTGAAGGGACACAGGGCTGGGAATCAGAAGATACCGGTTCACGTGGACAGGGAACCTTTTTATGAGAAGGATGTGTAGAGGGGAGTTGGCTGTTCAGTTTGGAGGTGAGAGGTTGGGGCATCGTGGTAGCACATAAATGTGCTCACCAGATTTCTGGAGAGCAGAGGAGCAGGTGCCGTTGGTACTCTGCCCGCATCCCTTCTACTTGAGGCTCTGGAGCTGCTGGAGGCTTCCTGTGGCGAGTGCCTGCAACTCTGCCTGAGGGTCTTCTCGGGCTGCAGAGTTCACTGGCACATGGGCAGGTTGAAAGACCCAGGAATTTACACTCAACCAATGATGTATGGAAATGGGTGGGTAGAACCTCCACCTCCTCACCCCTTGGGTGGGATGACTCTAAGGAATGTTCTATACGAGCACTGAAGAATGGAAATATAACATGAGCCATAATTGTGAGCTGCATATGTACTTTTAAATTAAGGTTAAAAAGAAACTGGTGAAATGAATTTTAGTACTTTATTTCAACCCAGTATATCAAAAGTATTGTCATCTTAATATGTAATCAATATAAAAATCATTATCATTAATGAGATAGTTTTCTTTTTTAAGAAAGTCTTCAAAATATGGCGTATATATATTTTTATTTGTTGGTTTTAGAGAGGGAGAGGAAGGGAGAAAGGAGGGGGGAAAGAGAGAGAAGAGAGAATGAGAGAGAAGCATCGACTCGTTGTTCCGCTTATGCACTCACTGGTTGATTATTGTATGTATCCTGACCAGGAATCGAACCTGCAACCTTGACATGATCGGGACAATGCTAACCAACTGAGTTACCCGGCCAGGGTCTTGAAGTGTATTTTACCTTTACACTACATCTCTGTTTCAACCTGCCGCAGTTCGCAGTTCGGGTACTCAATAGCCCCAGGTGGCTGGGGGCTGCTGCATTGGCCGGCACAGTCCTCTAGCATCTCCCAGAGGTTCCGCAGAGGGATGCGCCCCAATTGCTCACAGTGGTAACATGCCCGTCAGTGCTCCCCCACCTCGCATTAGCTTCCTTCCTTTCTCTGTCTCAGTTCCTCATTCCCTAACTAGGGGTTCCTAAAAGCACCTCCAAGACTAGGGTCTGTTTTTGGGGGTCCCTTCCTAACACAGGCAGTCCAGATCAAGGGTGCTCCAGAGAATAGCATTAGGACCCCTGGTGAAAATATCAGGAGAGTTTTTGGAATAGCACCAGAGCCATTCATTCATTCATTCATGCACTTATTCATTCATTCATTCATTCAAAAATATGTGTTCGGCTCTTGCTATGTGGCATGCACTGCCGGCCACTCAACAGGGGAACAGGTACAAAGCTCCCCATCGCAAGAGGGACCCAGGAAGAGGCAGACTGAATTCAGGGTGAGGCAGCTCCATGACTTCATGAATCGGATGAGGATTTCGATCGCGTGCTGCCTGGCGTCTTTTCCAGCCTGTGGATGCTGCCTTCCATGATTCATCTCTGCCTGTGTAAAGCTTCTTGCATTGTTAATTGCCTGTCTCCTATGGCACGTCTCTCCCGAAAGCTGCAAATCAAGGTTTTTGTGACATTTCTTTTCCCGCAGTGACTTGTGATTAGGTTGTTTTTCCTAAAAAAGGTCCATCCCTCATCATCTTTGCAATTTCCCTTTGATTTTCTTGTTTGGCAAATTGCGGTTCTCCAGATAAAGACTGGTTTCGCGTCTACTAACTTTCCGCTTTCATTACTCAGCCAGAAAACACACCTAAGAGTCCCGTCACTGAAAGGGACCTCAGAGGCCATCTGGTTCAACGCCTTCATTTCAGAGATGGGGAAACTGAGGGCTGGGAGGGGCATTGCTAGCCCAAAGTCACATGCTAAAACAGTGGCTCCGCTGAGATGGGAGGGAAGTGTGTGGGGTGTCTGTAATCTCTTTCCCCAGCTCTTTGCTTTAGACTGTCCTAGCTCTAAACCCCGGGGCTCTCCCAGGGCAACCCTAAGCCTTCTGCACCCATTATGGGCTGGGAGGGATGGTCCCATGCTCCAGGAAAGAAGTGATTTTTCTCATGCTGGGGAGATTTTTTTTTTTAAGTCCTAAATCGCCCAGAAGCTTTTGAGGATGACCACATAATTGGTTAGGGCTTAAATCCGGGTCTCAGCTCCTCCTCCGATGGCCGTGGAACTCCCAATGGTCTCCTGGCCTCTCTGAGCATCAGTTGCTACCTCTGCGAAGTGGGAGCAATGACCACAATGACTGTTATAGAGGTTTGCTGTGGTGATACAGGACAAACAAATCCTTGTTGCAACCTGCAAGATCTGTCCCCTGCTGAACTCGACGACCCCTTTCCCTCCCAGACGCCCTTTCGTCTCACTCAGTACTTGAGCCTCTCGGACTCCTTCTCAGTTCCTCAAATGTGCCGGGGTCTTCCTGCCACGGGGTCCTTGCCTAGACTGTATCCGCTGCCAACAAACAGTGCTCTTGGCTCCACCGTCTCTTTGATGCTCATTTACTGAGTGCCTGCTCATCCTTCAGATCTTAACTCAGGAACGGCCGCCTTGGAGAAGTCTTACTTTTATTTTACTGTGGGTTGAATGGTAGGTCTTCTTGAAATATAATTGTTCATGTCATTCTTATAGTTACCCCGTAAGGGAGGTACCATTGTCCTCTTCTGTGGCAGACAGCATTGCTTACCAAATATTCCATTTGTTTTCTTATATTTCTTGGCTCCCTTGGAATCAGGCAGGGCCAGGTGACGTCTTCTGGCCAACAAAATGTGAGTGGGGGTCGCATGTGCCACTTCGGAGACAGTTAAAGCTCACTCTAGTTTAGTTCTTCCTGTGCCATGTGAATAAGGAAGCAGTATTTTCCAAACGGTGCAGCTGCAGGATGGTAGTGATGGTACAGAGCACAGCCCCGCACAGGCTCCTTTGGGGTATTTACTGTGAGCAAGAAATAAATTTCTGTGGTGCAAAGGCATTGATTTGGAGCTTATTTCTTATGTAGCATAGCTTAGTTTATCCCGGCCAGTGCACTCCCATTCTGCAGGTAAGAGAACTGAGCCCCAGAGAGGGGAAGCGATGTGTCAAAGGCACATGGAGCTAGGTCACAGGGGGTTCTGCTCTTGTTGTCTCATGGGGGTGTGAGGGCGCAGGTGAAAGTCCGTCGAAAACTGTAAACTGCTTTGTGAAAGATAAAATTTCTAAGGTGTTTCCCAAAAATCTGGTCTAGGGGTTCTGGGCTCCACGTCAGGGTGGGGGTGTGTGTGGAAGAAAGATGCAGAGATGCCACGATGAGCTTGGTCTGGAGGACCTTGAACTACCTTCAAAATCTGAGGGCTTTTCTTCATAGGGACCAGTGGGTGGCAGTTGGTGGCTGTGGCTATTGAGGGTGAACATTGGCCTGTTCCCTGCTCCCCTGCTCCCATGGGGCTCTTTTGTTCTAAATGCCACAGAATCTGCATTTTGGGGGTCAAATAGTCCAATGGTCTATTAGCCATACGGCTCCCAGACCACATGCTGGGTTGGTGGTAATCCGTTCCATATGGAAACGCATTCTGAGTTTCCAACCCAGACTGGTGGTGAGTCAGACCGCCTGGACTGGACCTCACATTTCTAGCCCTTACCCTTCTTTCCCCTCCCGGCTTCTCTCCCAGCTCTCAGAACAGAGATGCCAGTCCAACTGAGAGCTGCTCGAAAGAAGTCAAGTGCATTCTAGGCAGAGGAAACAGCTTGAGCAAAGGCATGGAGATGTCAGAGGACTTGGTATCTCGGGGACAACAATTGTGAATGAGTATTTTGAACTTTCTCCCTGATTCTACAGGGGAGAATTCTGGCCCATTTGGTCACCTCCTGAGTTGACCTTCCTTGTACAGAGTCCAGGTGAAGTAGGAAATGGAGAGAAAGCACTAAAACTGTCAGGAGGTTAGTTTGATCTACCCAGTGAAGAATGAATGTGGGAATGAACAGAGGGGCTAAGGACTGGAAAAGCTTCATGGTCTTGGAGGCCGAGAGTAAGTGAAAGAGAGAGAGAGTTTGGGGTAAATGTCATGTGTGGGATATTGGAAGCAGGAGTGATAGGGGACACTTTTGAAGATGTATGTTGTGTATTAAGAATGTGCTCTCCTCTTTGAAATTCTTTGAGAGACTGAGTAAACATTTGAAGTACTTTAAATTACTTTTTGGTTGCTGGACTGTTTCTTTCAATAGAGCACTGTGCAGAGATTGGACCACGTGGATCACCTCCATACTTAGGTTCCATCACCTCCATACTTAGGGATGAATTTGTGAGCAGTCAGTGCCAGTGTCATTGGGGGTGGGTACCCAGGGGGAGAGGATATCAATATGTGAGGCTGTACAGGATGATGAGAGTCTTCAGAACAGCGTGAAACCTATTCACACTCCCTATATCCCCCAGGTCCTGGTGCTGTGTTCTTCACCTGGTTGGGGAATGTGTGAGGGAGTAATAGTAATAATATTTGCTCTCTTTCACCATGCACTTACTGTGCCCCTACAAGATGTCTAAGAGTTTTACCAATGTTACCTCAGGAATCCTCACAACTACCCAACGAAGTAGGTATTAGTAACATCCTCGTTGTATGGGGAGGGTAAATGATTTGCCCGAGGTCGCTCCCCTTGGGAGTGGCAGAGCCTGCATTGGAATCCAGGTAGTCTAGCTTTTAGTAACTGTCATAGGATCAAAGCAATTGTCTTTAAAGGGGGGAATGATTTTGGAAGTCTCTGCTTCCCAAATCAAGGTTTTTCTTGTCCTTTTTTTCTTTTCCTTTCTCTCCCCTCCCCGTTCTCTTTTGTGACGGACTTGCCATCACATTATGTGAATTTATTGGATTTATAATACGGTTTACAGAGGCAATAGTTTTAAGGAAAATTGGCTTCCTTTTCAAAATGTCATGTTTCTCATTTTCTCTCAGATCTTGGGCTTTTTTCAAGATCCCATCAGCTCCTAAGTCATTCAGAAGCATGCTTCACAATTAGAATGCTAGAAACTCTCAGCCAGCCAATTTGAGTTTTGTGATTTGTTTAAAAGGACACTTAAAATAAACCCAGGAGTTGATTGTGGAGGAGCGGAACAAGGAGAGCTAGAAGGCAGTGGGACTGAAGCAAGTGCGAGGCAGTTAGGCGTCTCCAGGGGCAAGGGGCTCCCGTGATCGATCCATTTATAAATGACTCAGCCATCGGTTTATCTGTCTTTCCAAAGGTACAGACGTCCTCATTCATCCTTCTGTCCTTCCATCCAGTCTTTCGCACAAATCCTTGTATATCACCCATCCGTCCGTCTGTCCGTCCGTCTCTCTGTCCATCCTCCACCTTAGCTTTTGGTTCTTTCTTTCGTGCCTCAATGGAGCGATGTCCATACTACGGTATTTCTCAGAAATCAGTGTGGAATGCCTGATTTATTACCATTTATTGAACATTTTTTTATATGCCGAGAATTGTCCTAGAGAGTTTATAAACACCACTATTTATAAAAATACAATATTCGCAACAAGCCTACAGAAGTAAGACTCAGAAAAGTTAAATGTTTCCCCCACAAGACCACATGCTAATGAGAAGCAAATAGGAACAGAGAAGGTGGGGGAGGAGAGAGTCGGGAATTGGCACAACATCTGCCCCTGACAGGTTAGGCTCCGGGATAACTGACTTAAGAGAAGATGGGGAAGCAGGAAGTTTGGTCATGTGGGGTGAGCACTGGGGTCCAGAGGTTCATCAGCCAGCTATGGCTGTATAACAGACCACCTCCAAATTCTCACTTCTGTTGGAAAAGTTCAAGGATTTAGAGGTTGTCTTCCAGGAGCTGGGAACAAAGGCCAGACCTGCTTTGGGCAAAGCCAAATGCTTTACTACACAAAAATAAAGTGTGAGGAGTGTTGCTTTAGGAGGAGGGGTGGAATCTTGGCGCTCTCACCGTCAGCGGCCACTTCCCCTGGGTAAGCCCAGAAGGGCACGCTGACCAGCTCTCCGCCCACAGTTGCTGCATTTCTTGCTGCCTGCCCCTCTGAATCCCCCTCCGACTCTCCCCTGAAGCAGAGTTCCTAGCGTTTTCTTCTGCACTGACCCCCTGCCCATCACTCTGGGGAGGCCTGTGAACCTCTGCTCGGTGTAAAGTTTTTAAATGCATAACATACAAAGGATGCCAAAGGAAATCAAATTATATTGAACTATAGTTATTCACATTGTTAAAACAATTTTGTGATGTTGTGATAAATACACTTCTTTGTTAACACTTTATCAACCTAGTGGGGGGTTTTAGAAATACTATGATTTCAAAGTAGTGTTGAATATAAATATTTCAAAATATCTGAAAAATATAGCAATTGTTAGATGATATGAAAATATCCATGGATTTCATGGGTAAAAGCCAGGGGTCTAGCTAATGCTAGTATAGTTTGTTACCTATATTCATAATGGAAGAAAATGCTAAATATCAGTCAGATTAGGGGCAAAAAAGGTAACTTTCTTCCTACTCAAGTTAATAGATCACTGAATTCTATCCACAGACTTGGCAGAACCCAGGTTAAGAAGCCCTGCTTCAAAGTCTTATAGGATATGTACTTATATTTAATCGAGCACTGAATGAAAATTTGATGTGTTTTGAGAAATTTTTGAAAAGTTTGTAAGAGTCATTCAGATAATTGGAGGCACCCTAGAATTGCACGGAACTTGAACTTGAATTGGGACTTGATGCACTGGCGCCTGAAGGGTTTTTGGATAAGTGTGTGAGTAACGCTATTGATGCCCTTTACTTTCCTCCCCTCCGCAACCCCCGTTTGAAAAAGTTACATTGTGTGACATGGCTCAAAGGTGGGCTTGGCTTTTCCCATTATCAGTATGACATTTAAATTTATTCAGCTCCAAAGGCACTGGCCCAAGGCCAGGGTGAGGATGGGAAAAAAAAATAAATGAAAATTAACAAAAGTTGAAAGAAAACCAACTGTGCACAGCCTTTGGGAAATCCATTTGCAGCCACCCAGAGTCAGTGAGTCCATCTGGAAAAAGCCAAAATTTCCACACTATTCAGGACATAAAAAAAAAGAACAAGACCCAAGAGCAAGACTAATGCTTTAAGAAAAGGCATTTCCAGCATGACCCACAAAGATTTTGATTAGGTTCATGATTTTTTTTTTTTTTTTTGCATAATTTTCACTGGCACTGTAAAATCTTCCACTCACAGAATGCTTTTCCTTTTAAGGGATATAAAGGCAGACGACTGTTGGGTGCATGCCAGTGCTCTATCAAAGCAAAACATTTCCCCAGGAACTCGGGGCCAGAAACCTTTCCATATTTCTATGTAACTAACCCCAGCCCCTGTCCCCCAGGTGAAGGACAGGCTCTAGGATGGGTCCCCTTTGGGATCCAGTTGGGACGGAAGCCTAGCCGTGGGGTGGGGGAACACTCTTACCTGCATCGTTGTGATTGTCAGAAGTTGGACAATGCAAAGGGGAGCAGGAAAGTCTGGCCTGCTGGGCCCAGGCAGAACTGCTGCTCCAGAGCACACCCGACAGGCTGCAAACTAACATCTGAATGCCTGGAACCTCCCTGAAAACTCAGGGAATGGAAGCTGGGAGCCCTCTGGGGCCCACAGCCCTGGTGTAGGGCTGAGCTCCTGACCAAGAGCCCCGGGAAGAGCTATGATCGGCATTGGAGGGGGCACTGACAGGGGCTTGTTGCCCTTTGAAGGCTGGGTTGCTCTTAAACGCCTTGTGTCCGAGATGGAACTTGAGAGCTCTTCCCCAGCCTGGTCTTTTCCAAGGGAGCCGTGCAGCCAGGGTCTCGGATGTGATCTTCCTCCTCAGTCCCCAAATCAGCACATCCAACTAATTCCATCTCCTAATTGTCTTTGACTTAATGTCCACTTCTCTCCTCTTCCACTGCCAGCCCCCTCGTCCCAGCCGCCGTCGTCCTTCTGCGAGAGTCTAGGATGCTGACAACTGCAGTGGGCTCACCATTGACCCCCGTGTCTCACTCCCCACCGCATTGATTCTCCTGCGAATGTGAGCGAAGGAGAGAAAATGCACTTATTGAGTGTCCACTCTATTTTAAATCTTTAATTAATCAACTCACTTAATAAATATTTATTGAGTATCTACTAATGTCCTCTGACCCCTGCTTCAGGTCTGAAGAGCCGGGATACGTGGTCACCCTGTCTCTGGTGGCATTGAGTGTTACCCTGCAATGACCTCAGCGTTGAGTGACTTTGTTCTTAGCACGTGGTGATGCTCAAGCTTAACTGTTGTCCTTGTTCATTGTAATGATGAAATATTTTAAACTGAACAAGGAATTTGGGAAGAAAGCCAAGTATGTACCACCCAAAACAAACACGTGAATATTTAATCATACTTGCTTTTAATATTTCTTTAAAAAAAGTCTGACCTGCTCTGTTGCTGGCCTGGGATGGTTCACCCCTCCTTAGGCAACCTGGCGTCCCCTGCTCCCGGAGGTCACCATATTGATGCCGAACTTGGTGAGGACACCCGATCGGCATAGTGCACCGTAGCCCAGGGCTCAAGTGATCCTCCCGCCTCAGCCTCCCACGGAGCTGGGACTAGGACCCGCGGACAAGGATAATGTGGGGGAGGACCGAATGTGGGAGGGTGGGCAGGGCAGGGGAGAGCAATGGGGGAAAGATGGAGATGACTGTATTTGAACAACAATAAAAAAAAAAAAAGTAAAATGCTACACTTACTAGTAAGTGCCTCATTTTGCCTCCCCCAACCCTATTCTCCCTTCCTCTAGGTAGTCGGTCACTCAGTCGGCAATATTCTTCCCGATCATGTTTTAATATCTCACTTACATCTGGAGTAAGTATAATTTTTCTCTTGCCCATGTACATTTTAAAAATTAACGCCAGTGATATCATGCTGTAAATATTCTGCAACTTACTTTTTGAAATTCAAACAGCATATATCGGAAATGTATCCGTGCTGATACGATTGACCAGGTGCATTCATTTTAACGGCTGTATAGTATTCCAGCCTATAAATCCGTCACAGCTTGCCTCTGTGCTTCTCTGGTGAGGGATATTTAGGTTGTTCCTACATTTCTTTTGATGGCAAATAGCTGTGCAGTACATCTTCATACCTCTCTCCTTGAGCACAAATGTGGGGTATTTCTATGTCTTCAATTTTTATCAGATACTGGCAGATGGCTTTCTAAAGAGGCTGCCTTGTGATGTGGCAAGACAGTGCTAGTGTTGGGACTCAGGTGATGCATTTCCAGTCTAATTCTGGCACCAGCTCATGATGTGACTGCAGGCTTCCCCTTTCCTGACCTCAGTTTCCCCACCTTTAAGATGAGGGCCCGGACTAGCAGATTTCTACAGTTCCTTTCTCCTGAGCTAGTTAAAAAGATGTTTTGCATTAAGATCTGCTCTCCTAGAAATAAGGGAACCTCCCGGAGGAAGACGTGCTCTAAGCCACAGAGAAGTGTTTATTGGGGGAGCACTTGATGACTTTTTGAGCTCCTCCCAGGGTTGGGCACTTTTGTTTTCAGTTTACTTGACTCAGGGAGATTAAGTGGCTTGTCCAAAGACTGCAGAGCCAGGAAGCATCAGAAGTGGGACTTGAACCCAGGACTGAGGGGTTCCAGAGCCTGACTTCTGTCTATGGTACACGCTGCTCTTGCTTTGGCACAGGGCGAGTTCTTTCCCAACACCCCTTCTTGGTTGTTGAAATGGCATTCTCCATGGGAGTCTTGGAGGGCAGGCCATCGATTCCAAGGGGCCCACGCCCTGCCGGAGGAATGCAGAGCTGAGCTTTTTAGACATGAGGAAGAGCTAACTAAGAAAGAGCCCTCTTTTGCAGGAAATATAAGAACAAGTGGGACTGAGCCAGAGGCTGAGGACATCACAAAAGCATGGACTCTGAAGGCATTTAGACTCTGACCACAGCTAATGAACCAGCGAGGAATCAGCATCAATAAGAAGCAAATGAAGCACCAGCTCCAGTTAATCAGCAAGCACAGCTGCCTGCTTTCCTGCATTCAATTTCAGGCTCACATTATGAATTGCCTCCCTGGAGAAACCACCCCCTCCTCTCCAAAAAAGGCCTTGATCCAATAAACCAACTTTTAATGGAGCAGCGGCTCTCAGTCGAAGGATGGCAACTGGTCTCTGGGTCTTAGCTGTGTGGTGAGACAGATTCTCGGAGCTGCCCAATCTCACTCAAGGTTAGTAATTAAGGCGTAATTGAAATGAAATTAATTGCAATAAATGTGTGATTAGCACAGCCATTGATTAAGGGCATTTGAAACGCGATCTATGCATGAGACATTGATTGCCACGCTTTTTGATACATGTAATTGCAGTGATATCTTTTGTTGCTCTAGAAGGTTTTTTTGATGTGTAATGAATTTCCACAGGGAGGGCTGGCCATGAAGCCATCTGATTTCCTGAAATTCAGAGATATTAAGGGAAGATGGCAGGCCCCATTGAGTTGGGTAGGGCTTTTCCGCCCAGATTTTGTCGAGGACCTCTTTCAGGGTAGCCTCCTAACCCGGAGGCATCTTTGTTCAAATTAGAAAGAGGCACTTCTTTCCTGGGGCAGCCCCGGCTGATGCCAGGTGCACGGCTTGGCCAGTGGAGCATGGATGTATTTCAGTCCTCACTGTTCAGTCCAGCTGGGCACCTTCGTGCAGTGAACGACTTCTGCATCCATGCGCAGCAGACTTGGTGTCCTTCTTCTTGTACAGGGAAGTGACAAGAAGGCAGAGCCAGACTTTATTGGCCTGAACCTTGTCTCAGAATCAAGGCCTACAGGTCCTGGATGTCTCCCTTCTCCCCCCAGTCTCCTCGATTGGTTGGATGGTGGGCAGAAACTGCCAGCTGGAAGGCTGGGACTTGGCAGTGGCCGCGAGGGAAGACAGTGGGGCTGGGGCTCCTCTTTGTACGTGGTCCCTCCGTTACGCTCTCCTCGGTTACCTCTACTCTACCTCCCCAATCTCCTCACCTGCTACTACCCCTCTTCCCTCACGTTAACCTAAAAATACCCATCTGCTTGTTTTCTGGACACGGCAAGCTGTTTCGCCCCTCTGGGTCTTGGCACATGCTCTGTCGCCCACCAAGAGTGCCCTCTCTCTCTTCTCTGCCTGCACAACCCTAGTTAATCTGGCAAAATGCAGCTCAGATATTGGTCACCTCTACCAGGAAAGCCCTTCCCTTTCTGGTCTTGGTTCCTCAGGCCACCAGCCAAGCTGAGAGCCCCACAGAGGAGGGGACGGAGCCATGGCAGGCCCTCCGTGGTCCACCCAAGGAGCCATTAAAAAAAAAATCCTCATCAGCAGATTTAGAACAAAGTTTGAACTGCATATATGCTGTGGTTGCCATGGTTACTATAAAGGCAGTCTAAATGTAGATGGTTATATAATCAACTGGAATGACTCTTTTGGGGGAAAAAAAGTTTTGACTCTCTTCTTGCAATGAACTACTCGGTGACCCAAGACTGTGGGTGATGATCCTGCATGAGGTCACTATGGAATGATGCGTCTGGGCTGCAGGCAGCAGTAAGACATGCCACCATCCAGGACCAAGTTCTCATTCTGCAGGTGGGAGAACTGAGGCCCAGAGAGGGGAAGTGATTTGCCCCGAGGTCCATCCACAGAGAGCTGGAGTCTGAATGGGGACTAGCTGCAGGGTGCCACGGGGAAAGGAGCCCTGAATTAGACAGGAGGCAACTGCAGCATGAACCCTGGCTCTTGGAGCCTCAGTGTGTGTGTGTGTGTGTGTGTGTGTGTGTGTGTGTGTGTGCGCGTGCGCGTTTTAACTTGTGGTTATTACTTGTATCAGTCAGCATAATTAATGGCGGTTGCTGGAACAAACAACTCTAAAGTCTCGGTTTTCAGCATGAGAGTTCGGTTTTTGCTTATGACTCAGTATAATTGGGCACTTGATGGACACCCTTCCATGTGATGACTTAGGAGCCCAGGCTCCTTTCACCTCCTGGCTCTGCCAATCAAAGGGTCTGCAGAGCAGACGACCAAGGGCCGCCTTCTGCTGGGTGGACACATGTGATGACAAGGATGGCGGGTCCATCCACCTCAAGGAGGGAACACGGAAAAAGGCTGTCCTCCAGCCAGGAGTATTTGCACGGCTCGCTACATTTTGGCATTTATTTATTACTTTAGCTAAACTTAGCCTGCTTTAGTATGAAGGTTGAGGGTCTCTGGAGCAGAGCAGGGAGGCGATCCTCCTGTTGGGGACTTATTAAAGCCTTACACTTCTGCCAGGCTCTGTCCCCAGCTGTCATGTTGGAGCTTGTCTTTTAGGGAGGCCACAAGATACAGGGAAAGATCGGAATCTTTGAAATTAGGCGGGCCCACATTTTATCTTTGTCCCCATGTCTCGTTAGCCATGGGATCTTGGGCAAGTCATTTACTTTCTCAGAGTTTATCAGAAAGGTGATCATTCAGAAAAGATACAAAGATTAAATGGGCTATATATAGAACAGTATTTACCCAGAGTAGGTGCTCAATAAATATGCTCTTTATTTCCTTCCTGGACTTGTTATGGGAGAAACTCGGTTCTTCTTGACAATACAGTAAAGAATTACAGATCAGTAAGTCTATTAGCATGCAAGTGAGGTTTATTAGTGATACATTCTCATGGAAGAGAACAGGCCTAGCTAGGGTTGGGGTGGAAAGACATAGGTTCAGGGCAGGGCAAGGTAAGGGTGGCCAGAGCAGGGGGGCAAGAGCATCAGGTCCTTTGTTCTGAGGACTTACATAGTTGGCAGGATGGGGATGAAGAAGTTACAGACTGATTGACAGGGAAAGGTGGGGCCAGCTTTCCTGGGGGCATATGACTACCCAAAGATAGGCATGTGTGGGGTCTGTTAGCCCGAGTCCTTATCTTGCTCCAGACTCCACTTGTTCATCATGTCGTAAAACAGATATGAGACTGGAGGCAGTTAATTAACGTTGGGGCAGTTACCTGAGGTTATTTACTGGCACTTTCTGTAAGCATTAGGGACTCCCTTGTAAAGGAGATAGGGACTAGCAATAGGCCATTAACCAAAGCTGTTTTATGGGCTTCTTTGGGCCCTGTGGATTCCCCCCTATTCTCCCTTCTCCACCTTGGGATGAATACAGTTTCAAAGCCTTTCTTTCCCAGACAGTGGAAATGATACGTAGAATTTCAGGGTGTTAACATGGCGTTTCTTGTGATGCTCGGAACACCTGGCAATCTCGTCGGGTCAGGCTCAGGACTGGCCGAGTCAGTGGGTGAGACCTGTCTCCCTCCTCCTCCCTGCCTCGGTATATTATCAGACGAGATCGGGCGCAGTCAGGGTGGTGTGGCCGTAGATTTTGTTGTACTATCTATCCTACCTAACAGTTTGATCTGGAAACATTTTTAGAACCTGGAACCTACTGACCCCTCAAAACTGCGACCACTTTTTCCTCCTGTGACTTCACTTCTTTTTATTCTCATCTCGATAGCTGTGCCTGGGGCACATTCCAGAAGAGGTTCTCCACCTTCTTAGTATTTCCCACTTCCAGCTCCATCCTGGGGTGCTGTGTACCCCCACAGGCCCTAGTGGGGCAGGCTGGTGGACACGTCTTAGGACCCACCGGGCCAACCATGGAGTTTGTTGGAGGCCATAAGGTGAGTGGTTTTATTCTAAGTGCAACCAGAAACCATGGAGGGATGTTACAACTCCGAGAAAAGAATGACTTGATTTACATTTTAAAAGAGGTTCCTTTTCCCCCCTTGGGTAGTGGAGATGAATTGCAGAGGTGCAGGACTAGAAGCAGAAGACCTGTTAGCATGGGGGAAGTTGGAATGGAGGGAGGTAGACAGATTTAAGAAATGTTTAGGAGAGAAAAATCAATGAGACTCAATGACCAGGAAGTTCTGGAGGATTACAAGGAGGTGAGAGCGATCAGAAGGAGGATGGAGAAACTGGAGAAACCGGAACGTCGTTCTTCTCCAATGAGAGACATCCTCGTTGTGGAAGCAGCTGTGCCTACAGGCGCATTCACTGAAAACTTGACTCAGCTAAAGGAAGACTTGAACCTGCAGGTGGAAAGTCTCCCTGTGGTCCTGGCCGGTGTGGCTCAGTGGATTGAGCACTGGCCTGTGAACTGAAAGGTCACTAGTTCAATTCCTGGGCGGGGCACACGCCTAGGTTGCAGGGCCAGGCCCTCGTGCGAGAGGCCACTGATGTTTCTCTCCCTCTCTTTCTCCCTCCCTTCTCCTCTCTCTAAAAATAAATAAATAAAATCTTAAAAAAAAAATCTCCCCATGAAAATAAAGAAAGGAAACCATCCCACAGTCACGGCCAGGGAAGATTTCAAGGAAAAAGAAACAACTCTACAAGTGCACTCAATGGTAAACAGTTGAGAAAGAAAGGGAGAGAAGTCAGACTGACTTCACAGCAAATTCCTCCACAACATGAAATACAGAGGAATCAAGAGTCAAAGCTTTGAAGCAGAAGTTCCCCCAAAATTCTGTACCTGAGGAAGAAGTCATTAATACTGGAAGACAATTTAAAAATATCCTCAGGTAGCAGAGACAGCAACTACATCCCTTGCACATTTTTTTTTCTGAAAAAAAAAAAAAGGAAAATACATTTCAATATATCAACACATGAAATAAACAGTTTAAGGATGGAAAATTCAGGATACCAATGGTGGGCAGTAAGAACTGAAACAATTTAAACTTAGCATAAATCTAAATATATTTTTAAATGGAAAGCAAATGTCATAAATAATTCTAGAAAGAATAAAAATAGTAAGAGCTAATGGTTAGTGAACATTTCCTATGTGGGAGGTATTAAATGCTTTATCCATATTAACTTATTTAATGCTTATATATTCATGTGACGGGCACTTTAGAACCCTGATTTTTAAAATGAGGAAGCTGAATATCGAGAGGTTAAAGAATTTTCTCAAGATCACACACACATGAACGCAGGAAGCCTGACTGCAGTGTTTGTGTGACTAACTCTATGCCTTCCTGTACACATGGGAGGGAGAGGGTGATCACAATAAAAATAAACATGGAGTGTGTGTGTGTTTAAAGTACGAAGAAGAGTCAAGGTGAAGAGCAAGTGGGAGCTGCAGCAACGTGTGCTCCCTGTGTCAGTAAAGGGCAGCCCTCTCCGAAGCCCGTGCTGGCTTCTGCTTAGCTTTCATAGGCTGGTCCTGTGTGTGTCCATTTCCGTAATTTATTTTCTAAGTTTACAGTCTTGTATGCAGTGTTGCACTACCAGCGTCTGCAGGGCTTCGTGGTCAGGACACTTCGGCAACTTTTTATTGTCTTTTCAGAATGCTGTATAGTTGCAGTCATGGAGTGCAAAGCCTTTGCAGACTGGCTTTGCACATCAAGCAACAGGCATTTGAGATTCTCCCATGTCTTTTTGTGGTTGGAGAAATCATTTATCTTTATCACAGAGTAGCTTTCTATTGAATAGATGTGCCAGAGTTTGTTTTTCCCTTCACCTGTTGAGGGACATTTTGGCGCTACCAGTTTTTGGCGATTATGAATTAAAAAAATAAACATGGGGTGACTCTTGCAAACCTATGCAAATAAAAACACTTTTTAAAAAGATTTTATTTATTTATTTTCAGAGAGAGAGAAAGGGAGGGAGAGAGAGAGAGGGAGAGAAACATCAATGTGTGGTTGCCTCTCACACACCCCCTACTGGGGACCTGGCAAGCAACCCAGGCATGTGCCTTGACTGGGAATCGAACCAGTGACCCTTTGGTTCACAGGCCAGCACTCAATCCACTGACCCACACCAGCCAGGACTGCAAATAAAAATTTTTATAGGAGGAAGTTCAGATGGAAGTTCAAGCGAGATACCTTCCTACAACAAACACATAACAGTCGTGAAAGAAAAAAACATTTTTTTTTCAAGTTTGTATTATTGGACCTAGGAGTTCTACTCCTATAAATGTGTCTTAAAACAACCGGAAATACACCCAAAGGTTCATGTGCAAGGGTATTTACTGCGGCGGTATTTATCATGAAGAAAAGCTGGATTGCTGTCGGCTTGGCCTAATGGTCTGATGACAGTGTGTCAAGGCTGTAAAAACCAGATGTGTGCCCCCTGTGGTCAGACAGGGTTCAGGTGGACAGGAGTTCAAGGTCAGCTTTGGCTTTTCCTAGCTGCGTGATTGCAGACAGAGTGTGCAAGTGGGACAGTGCAGGATGGGGGAAAGGTAGGTGTATAGTTGTGAGTACAAAGAACACAGTGTTTGTCCTTGTACTATTATTTATTAATTACTGTATTATTTTCCACACGAACAACTGTAAACCTCCTTTTGCCTCACCCTGTACAACCTCTGCCTCTCGGGATGGGCAAGAGGATTAATTGAGCTGAGACCTCGGAAGGGCCTAGCATACTGTCTTAATCTGCTACGGCTGCCGTTTGCAGGGCGCCAGAGGCTGGGTGGCTTAAACCACAGAAATATACTGTCTCACAGTTCTGGTGGCTGGAAGTCCAAGGTCAAGGTGGGAACCAGCCGGGTTGGTTGCTTCTAAGGGCTGTGCGGGAGTGATCTGTTCCAGGCCTCTCTCCTTTTCATGTAGAGGGTCATCCTGTCTCTTCACGTCATCTTTCTGCGCACGTCGGTGTCCAGATGTACCTTAACAGGACACCAGTCATATTGGGATAGGAGTCACCCTGAAGACCTCATCTTACCCGAATCACCTCCGGAAATGCCCTATTTCCAAAGAAGGTCACGTTCTGAGGCGGTGTCGGTTAGGACTTCAGCACGCGAATGGGGGTTGCTGGGGTGACGCACTTCAACACATAACAGGCATCTGCAGCAGAAGGTATTGGCCGTTTTTATCACCAGAGTCCTCGTGAGCTTTGACGTGCTGCCCCAGACCATCTCGAGTTGCCATGGTTCTGACTTCCTGCAAAAGGGACAGCAAAGCCTCTCTGGCCTGCGCCACCACGGTGACATTCCTGTCTGTCTCCCGGGGCTCCATCCATCCCAGGCGGCTCGAAGTCTGCAGTCTCTGGAGTGCCCGCCACCCTCTCCCTGCAGGGCCATGCCTGTTTAGCTCCTTCTCTGTCCGATGGTGACAGTTTGAAAATTTTACTATATTCATTTATTTAGCAATCAATTCGATTATGCTTACTATGTGCCAGGCACCTTATAAATATGAACTCATTTAATTCTAACAACCTACGAGGCAGGTGCTATTATTCTTCCTAGATGAGGAAACTGAGGCACCAAGAAGTTGAAGAACTTGCCTGAGATGTCATGACTAGCAGGAGCAGAGCTGGGATTCGAACCCAGACAGAGCTTTGTTTTGAGCAACTATACTATGAGGGGGAAGTAATGTGGGGGGAAACACAGGTTTCGGAGTCAGAGGAACATGCATTCCAGCTAATGAGCAGGACTAGAAATTTCCAGCACAGCCTGCTCTGCTGACCACTTTCCCGAGGAGAACAGGCACATCCCGCAGTTCTCTTGATCGTATTCCGGCACGTTCTCCCTCTCCACTGAGATGACATCCTTGCTTAGCTCCCTGTCCCTCGCCACCCTTGTCCTGTCTCCCTCTCCCTCTTTCTATTACGGGCTTTCTTCAGTATGTCACTTGCCCAAGAATCCCCATCTCAAGGGCAAGATGGGTTTCCAAGGAACAAAGACAAATAACCTTGACTTTTAACTGATGCTCCCTTTCAGACTCTGTAGGATTTAGTCTCGTGTTTCCCATGCCTAGGGTTCTGAGTCATCTATTTCCTTTCCAGTGACCCCTCTTTGACTGAGTTAGCTTGAGGTCTCTCTGTTTCTTGCAGCTCAGCAGGTCAAGTTACTCAACCGTTCTTGGTTTCACTCCATCTGGAAAGCAGGGCTCACTGCTCTCCCCACCTCAGCGCTCGCTTCGGTGACCTCATCAGAGATTGCAAGAGACAGCGTCCAGCATTGTGATTGGCGTAGAGAAGGCACTCTCTCAATGACCTCTAGTATCGTCTACAGCATTCTCTTTCTTCCTCGCTCACGTCCGCTCGGCTGGGGGAGCGTGAAGAGGTAATGTGAGAGGACTGTGTGATTTTCACGGGGCCATGGACATGTGGGCGTCCAAAGAGGCCTCAGTTTAGAGTCCCAGAGATCCAAGTTCACCCCTCTAGCACGTCACTTCTCAAATCGTAATGATCGTGCGTCTTACCTGGGCAACTTGTTAATATGCAGACTCTGATTCAGGAGGCCTGGGTGGAGCCCGAGATGCGGCCTTTGTAGCAGAGCTCCAGGCGCTGTCTGCTGCCGGTTCTTGGAGCAGCAAACTCAAAGTCGCAAAGCACCAGTCTGTCTTTTGTTCTAGAGCAGGTTTTCCCTCCCCCAACAGCCCACCTGAACAGCAGGCTCTTCCCTTTCTGCTTCGTTTTTCATATCCAGCAAGACAGGGATCCTGCCAATAAGGAGATCTGTCCGTGGTTGCGGCGGCCAGGAAAGCCGTCAGGTGTAAAGCGTGTGGTGTAAGTAGTGCTCACTGGAGGAGATGGGGGTGGCCGGCGGGGGCACTGGCTCCTGGAGAGGAAGTCAGGGAAGGCTTCTTGGAGGAGACAGGCTGTTGGTCTGTCACTCTGCATGGATGTCTCCTGATTCCTAACCCCCTGCTCCTTGCAGAGAGGACCACATACTGGGATCCCAGGATTGCCGTGCCATCTCCTGTTGTCTGGACTCCCATCTGGGGCCCTCACTTCTGTACCAAACTGTCCACACCTGAGCCCACCATGTCCCTTTGGCCGTGGCCTTGAGCCTCCCAGTTTCCTACCTGTTAGAGGCCCCAGCCTACCTCTCCCTGATCCAGGGCCTGGTTTGACAGTGACTATAAAGAGAGGTTCAGGGAGTTCCAGACACGAGGGGAAAAAAACCTGACTGTGTTCTTTCCACAACATTCAGTGTGTTTTCTCCTTTAATTATACTCCTGGCCAAGTCCTCAGAGTCTCCTCTCCAAACCAAGGCTGGTTTTCCTCATTCTCGGCTGCCTGTGGCTGGGCTGCGTTTCCTCCATCTGCTTGTTTTCTCCTTTGCTCATCCCCGTCTTTGCCCCTCTCCTTCCCCTGGGGTTCGCAGAGTGGGGACGTTGTCCCAGAAAGGGCTCCTGCCCATTGCCGAACCCTCTTCTGTTCGCATACCTAGGAGTTTGCTCGTCCAGCCTGGAAGTAAGTGGACAGAGAACAGGCCCTTGATTGGTTGATCTGTCCTTCCTTTCACCAGTGCTGAGGGTCCGGGTGTGCCAGGTGTGCCAGGCTGTATGCAGGTTCCTGGGTACAACAGTGAACAAACGCGGTTCCTAGCCAGTCCAGCTCGGTGTGTTGCACTTTCCTCATCAATGGGGGCACCTGTCTCTCTCTCTCTCTCTTACACACACACACACACACACACACACACACACATACATTCTGCGCTTCAACCTCCTGAGTGGCCCAGACTCACTGTCTTCAGGGGAAGGCTCTCTGTCTCAAGGCTACGGAAAACACAAGAAATTCCTAGGAACAAACCTTACACCTGTTAGAATGCCTTTTTATCAAAAAGAAGGAATAGCAGGTGTTGCAAGGGTGTGGAAAAAATGGGAATTCTTGTGTGTTGTTGGTGGGAATGTAAATTAGTGCAACTGTTATGGGAAAAAAGTGTGGATGCGCCCCAAAAAGTTAAAAAAAATTAAAGATAGAACTACCATATGATCCAGCAATTCTACTTCTGGCTACAAATGCCACGACACTGAAATGGGGATCTGGAAGGGAGATCTGCACTCCCAGGCTCACGGCATCATTATGCACAAGTGCCAGGACGTGGAAATGACCTACGTGTGTGTCAGTGGATGAATGGATAAAGAAGGTGTGGTGTGTACATACAAGGGAATATTATTCGGCCTTGAAAAAGAAGGCCGTCCTGCCATTGATAACAACAGGGATGAACCTGGAGGACATTATGCTAAGTGAAATAAGCCGGACAGAGAAAGGCAACCACTGCGTGATCTCATTTATAGATGGAATCTAAAATAGCTACACTCAGAAGCCATACTCAGAGTAGAGTGGCAGCTGCCGAGGGCTAGGTGGGGGGGAAATGGAGAGACGGCCCAAGGGTGCAAAGTTTCAGCTATGCAAGAAGACTGAGTTCTGGAGACCTAATACTATATACCAATATAACCATAGCTAGCAATACCGTATTGTATATTTGACTTTTGTTTAGAGGGTAGATAAGTGTTCTCACTACAAAAAAAAAAAAAAAGAAGAAGAAAATGTGAGGTATGGACATGTTAATTAGCTTGATGTGGTGATCATTTCATACTATACACATATATCAAGACATCAAGTTGTACACCTTAAACATGCATACCTCAATAATACTATTAAAAAACCAGAGCTAATGTATTTTAGTGATTTTTATTACTAAACAGAGGCAAGTGGAATGGGAACCACAGGAAAGGTTTAGGGCCATTGATCAAAACCCCCCAGAACGCTGGGGGCGTGTTTGATATGGAAGAGGGGACAAGTGTCCACTGGAGGGTCTGGCCCCTCAGGGGAGGGGGGCCACTCTTGATAGGTGATGCTAACGACATCTCTGGGCAGTGCACGCTTAGATGCAGAATGCCACATACAGCAAGAGGGGGTGCTTGCCGGGAGGCTGGTGCACACAGACAATGCTCCAGTCCCTGTGGAAAATGACTGCAGCCGGCTCCCCAAATTCTGTGTCTCCATATTTATATCTGCCATTACCCAGTGAATACCTGATTAAGGAATGCAGCTGCCAAATGAATACATTTGTTGCTCACCAAATAGCACCATAAAGCCAGCGATGATGGGGCTTGTTAAAAACCTTCTTTCACTCAGTGAAAAATCCCCCACATGTCCCAGCTAGTCTCAATATCGCAGCTAATGAAATGGGTAACCAATACACAAAGAGATGTATTCAAGAACAAATTAACTGCCTCAGGAATATGCATCATAAAGATTGCAGCATGGAAAATAAATAGACAGTGTATTGGGCAAATTGGCCTCGTGTTTAAGTGTTGATGGGTTGGAAATATCGGTTTAGCTTCTTGAGAGAAGCAGGCAGTAGGGATCATGGAAGGCAGGCATCAGCAATGAAAAATCAATGTGGGGACCCTCTCATTTGCTAGAAACAAGAAAGGGGTGAGAAGGAGTGAGCAAACGTTTATCAAGCCATTTCTAAGTGCCAGGCCCGGTGCTGGCCGTGTGCGGATGTTGCCACTGAGTCCTTCCATCACCCGAAGCGGTCAGACCCCTATATTTCTGACCTTACCTACTGGTGAGCACAGAATGAGATCACACACAGATTTTTGTTTCTTTGTCTGTCCAAACTATTAGTGCACAGCTCGTAGCGGTTTCTTTAAAAACAATGAACCTCTTGTAAACAGCACCCCCGGACGTTTCCGAGTGTCCTTGAACCCTTGCCCTTGATCTCAAAACAGAAGCAAAAACAAAAACAAAAGCAAGAAACAACCACTTCTCTTTGTTTCTTCTGCTTCAAACTTTTGTCATGCTGTCTCGCTGTCTGCTCTGCCTTTACTGCTCTCTGGGCACCTTCCAGACCGAAGGGAGGCAGCGTGCTGCCAGGGGAATGACTGTCCCTGCTGTGGCTCCTCTGAGACCCAAGGCGTGGTCTTCACGCTCTGCCGTCCTGGTTCCAGGCTATAGGCACACGCACACACCTACAGCTCAAGGCGCCGGCAATAGTGACGGGTTCTAGCCACATGGGTTTGGGACATGTGGTCTCGGACAGGTCACTTGACTCTCCTGAGTCTCGGTTGCCCTCTGGGAGAGTGAAGATGATATTGTCTCCCTCCCTGGCCAGCCAAGGAGGAATTGATAAAGGAACATGCAGAAGGTTTCTGGAATGAAGATTCCCAAGCAGAAGTCCCTCCTGGGTCTTGCTCTATTCTGTGGTTTTCATGGGCCTCCCTTCTTTCGAAAAGAACCGGCGAAGGGGCTCATTGAGAGGCCCTGCGGCGGTGGGCCCGGCCCCTCCACGGAGGCACTGAGTGAGTGGACTCCACTTGCAGCGAGACCTCGGCCGACAAACAGCAGCAGCCCCAGGGCCAGTACACACCCTCTGCCCTCGCTCAGGCAGTGTTTTCAAGGTCATGTTTGTCGTTTCATTAACTCCCTATTTTATATGAATATGTTCGATGTAATAGAATTATTATTCTGTTTCAGCTCAATCTGATTATTAGAGTGATTATTTTTAAAGCAAAGCTGGTGACTCATTTGGGCTTATCCCCCACCCCATTCCAGGGTAATTGACAGTAAATCTCCATTTGAAGTTCACAGACCTCCGAAGGACTCCAAGGGCTGTGCACCCTGTTTATTTGTTGGTGCATGCCTCAGATTGGGCTCCCTCAGAAGCAGACAAGAATGTAGACCAATATCTAGCATGGCCCTTAGTGGTTTCCCCGGGAGGCGATCTGAGGGAGTAATGGGAGGGGAGAGAGGGGCATGTTGAGGGTGCCTTATTGAGTAGGCTGCTGCTCTCGGCCCCCAGGGAACTTCTGGTAGACCTTATAGAACAAGCATCATGGCTACTCTGCCTGATGAGGTAGCCATGGTGCTTGTTCCCCGGGGAGGGAAGGGGGAATATATCCACCAACTTTGGTTAGTCATTGGTTGAAGCCTGGGGACATTATGCCCTAGCATGCCCAGCCTGCACACAGGGACACCCCAGTGAGCGCGGTAGGTGCTGAGAGTAGGAAGCCAACACCTGGCACAGGAATGATGAGTGCAAGGGGATGTGAGTCAGGCACTGATGGTGTCTGCACAGACTTGGAAACCTGGGATCTACGGAACATCCCACGTTTGCAGTGATGCGCTTCCATACTTGTCCTTCTCTGCAGACCAGGAGCGCTCTGGGGGCAGGACCGTGCCTTGTTTATCCCCACTGTCCAGCACAAATCTGAACAGAACAACCACTCAGCAGACACCTGCTGATGGACTGACGGACAGCTGAGGGAATAAGTGATTGAGGATGTGAACGTGTACAGGACAGAGATTGCAAACTCAAATGCCTGCAAGAGCCAGGGGGAGTGTAAAGTGAGTAACATGGTTCAGAAAGAAGAAAAGTAGGGAGGTGGAGGTTGTGGGGACCTGGAGGACACATGTCTTGTCTACGAGGACAGCTGCTCAGTCCTGAATGACTGTCACCTTTTAGGAATTGGACCCATGATGGCTGGACCTCTTGACTTTTTAAAAAAGAAAAGCCCGGACTCTAGATTTTTATGTGAAATTTGTTGATTTTTAAATGTGGCAATGACATAAAATATTTTTGAAAACACAAGACAGGTCCCTCAAACCCGTGTGATGATGTAACTCGTTGCCAGGCACAGGTGGTCCTCTGGGCACTTGGAGCAGGACATAACACAGGGTGCTTCTAGGGAGGCGGGGCTTCCTAGGACGCTGGAGGTCCCCACAGGGGTGTGTCCTTGCATGCTTGTGGATTAGTAACATATTGTCTGGTAGGGTCAAGTAGTTCCTTAGGCAGGAGACTTGGGTTCTAGTGCTGGTTGAGTAGAGGGGGAAATCTCTCTATTTCCCTATCTATGGAGTAGGTACGTAAGGCCTGCCCTCTTTGGTGGCAAGGGTTAATACATTGAACGAGTCTGTCCGAGCTGGTGCCCAGAACTCTCCCTGCTCCGAATGAAGGCTGTTTCCTTGGCTTTGCGTTCTGCTAGGTTCTCTTCCCTTCCCTACTCTAAGCCTCTGGGTCTGCTGTGGTGGTCAGGCCCCTGTCTGGTGGCCTTTGTCATGATCTGCCTGTCTTTGCCCGGTGCCTGGCAGCTTGGTGGGTGGTATGCTCAGCTGTGACTTCTACATCTGGCACACCACCTTCTGGACCATTCAACCTGGGTTTGCAGCTTGAAGTTCGTGAGTCTGAGGAGCAAATGTGGAATCAGTTCCTACTTTTGAGGCACTCACCACCGGAGGGAGGCAGACCCTGCTCCACGACAACACAAATGCTAAGGGTCAGTGGCCTTCCTTTGTTTGCCAAGCCCTATTCCTTTTTTTTTTTCCTGTGCGTACAACTAAGACTACATTTCCCAGGCTCCCTTGCCGTTAGGTGGGATCACATGACTGAGTTCTGAACAATGGAATGTGGGCAAAAGCAGTGGAGACCAATATCTAGCATGGCCCATAAAAATCTCCTGTGCAATTCTCAACACTCTTTCGTTCACCATCCACAGGAGAAAAGGACAGAACTCCGAACACTGAGATAAGGGGGTGGCCACAAGATGGAAAGAGCTTGGGTCTCTGAATGACTGCACAGAGTAGAAGTTTCCGCATCTCCAAATGACCTGTGTTGGACTGTGATGTGAAAAACAATATTCCACAGCTGGGATTTTGGGGTTGTTTCTTAAATTAGCTCACCTACTCTGTCTGACACAGTGCCCTAAAGGGAAGCATCCTGCAGAACACCTCAGGAGCCCCTGGGCATCCGCAGAGGGAGGCTCTGCTGGGAGAGGGGCTGAGCTTCGACTCAGAGCTCAGCAGGAAGCTGTCGGCTGGCTGCCAGGGCAAGGGAAGCATGGAGCTGGGGATTTGGGCAGGTCTGCTTTCACATATATTAATTACATTAAGCACAGTTAAATGGATTCTGCAATGCCCCTCGGGATGGATGGAAAGGACTTCAGGCAAGAATAATTGTCTGAAGTTGCGGGTGAGAGTTGCTCTTTTTATCCTCCAGGAATTCTCAGTGTGGTCCATCTCGGTGGTGCATGGGACTCTACTCCTTCAGGGATAGCTGAGGACCAGGAGTTGCTCTTGGCAAACAGTTCTACTTTTGAGAGTCACTTTTCTTGCTCAGTGTGTGAGCAGTTGACAGTAGGACTGAACGTCACAAGATGGGCAAAGATCCCTGGAGCCTGAAGCTCCACTAGCAACGTCTGTCCTGCCCATAGGGACCTGGGATAGAGCGCGTGTATTCTCTGCTCGGTGTGCATCTGCTACAGGAGAAAAGGGGAAGTAGTTCGGCCCCACATCATTTGGGACAAATGTGTTTAAGGAGCCAGCCTTTTTGCTGGATGTTTAATACCGTCTGCCTGTTCCCCAAGGATTGGATTACAAGGTTCAGAAACCAGCTCTGGCTCTCGGAGCCCTCCAAAGGGAGGGCAGCTGGAGAACAGGGTGCAAGAATCGAGGCAGCTCCTGAGGGTAGGAAGAGGAACAGGAGGTAGGAAGTGGGAAGGGATGGACCTCCCCGTCCCCCATTTGGCAGTTTCTGTGTCCCTCTATTCAAGACTTAACTTTGAGTGAGGGAAGTCAGTAACGCAAACTATGAAACACTGCGGGGCATTCCCAAAGAGATACAGGTTCAGACGCTCACTCGGGCTTCGCTGATGCCACTGCCGGACTAGAGAAGCCAGCCTTTGTCGTTCTCGTGGGGGTTGTTAAACTCTGTGGGTGCCCTGCCCACCCACTGCTCTGGACGCTCTGGCAGCTAACCAGTAAAATACAGCTGCATTGCCCTGCTGAGCAAGGACTGTGACCTGGGAGGACTCAGAGGTAAATTTCTAGATGTAGCATCGCCCGGCAGGTCCAAGCCTCAAAGCTGCCTGAGGTCTGTTCCTGGGGTTGGGGTTGACTCAGTCCTGTTTGCTTCTTTCCTCCCGCTAATAGCCCATCCATCAGGGCGATTTCATAACAGATGGTGAGAGCTCCTTGGCCAGGTGCCTCAGTGTCTCTTAAAATTATCCAGTCATCCCAAGGCAGTGTTTGAGCCTAGATGCGTGAGTGGTGTGGGCCGTGATCGCTCTCGCTCATGCTGGGAAGAGGGGGTGTATGCAGGAAAATGGGGGGCCAGATGGTTCTGAGAGGAAGCCCCATTTTCGAGGTCTTCAGGTACACTAGTTCCCCCCTTATCCGCGGTTTCACTTTCTGTGATTTCAGGTACCCACGGACAACTGTGGTCTGAAAATAGGAAATAGAAAATTTCAGAAAAAAACAATTCTTAAGTTTTAAAGGGTGTGCCATTCTGAGGAGCGTGACGAAGTCTGGTGCTGTCCCACTCCATCCTGTCCAGGACATGAGTCACTCCTCTGTCCAGCATCTCCACACTGTGTACACCACCTGCCCGTCCGTCACTCAGTAGGCATCTCGGTTATCAGATCAACTGTCAGGGTACCCCAGGTCTCGTGTTCAAGTGACCCTTATTTTCTCATTAACGGCCCCGCAGCACGAGAGGAGTGATGCTGGCATTTTGGATATGATAAAGAAAAGCCTTAAAGTGCTTCCTTAAGTGCATAGGAAGAAACAGTATATCTAGGGTCCTCGGCACTATCTGTGGTTTCAGGCATTTGCTGGGGTCTTGGAAGGCGTCCCCTGTAGATGAAGGGGGGACACTGTAAAGACAGCAATTTCAGAAGAGACCATAAAACACGTTCTCTGGACAAAGAGGCACTGGATTAGCATGTTGAATGCATCAAACACAAACTCTCCAGACCTTAGTGTTTCATCAGGGCGGATAACACACCATTCTTTGTTCTCCCAGCGGTGGCTTCGGGAGGCAGGCACCTCTCTGTAAACACACTAATTTCTGCATTTGGGTAAAAACGGATCTTTCCGAAGACAGAAAATCAAATCAGAACAAAGACCACCACAGGAAGGAGGAGGAGAAGGTTTTAAAAGGGCAGCCGTGGTAATGTTTTATTCCTTCTTTACATGTTCATTAGGGTGATATCCAATGGTTTTATTTATCTCTGAAGGCACTTATGGAGGTTTTTCAGTGTGTGAGGCACTGAGGGATGAATGCAAATACAAACAAGGTATGAGCCCTACTCTCAAAGGAGTTATAAACTAGGGATAATGATAATAGGTTATGTTTACAGGGTGTTTACCAGTTTGCAAGGCACCTTTTGTGAATATCACAATGCTTTTGATCACGATATTATTCATTCGGTACTGTTTTCATGGCATGTCCTGAGTGCATCAGGAAACGGAAGCTCAGAGAGGTTAAGTAACTTGTTCAGGTTTACACAGCTTGTCAGCGAAGAGATTAAACTTGAAGTTGGATCCTCTGTCTAACTTCTTGCTTACTTGCCAAGGAGGCAGATACATCACATACATAAGAGATGTGACAGGTCGTAGGAGTATTAGAGAAGAGAGAGGAGGAGGGCACTAGTTGTGAACTGACCACAGGGCATTGAGAATGCGGTGTGGTGCTGGTGTGAAGAGAGTGCACTCCTCCATCTCTCTGTCTCCTCCCTCTAATCCTTCTCACTGTTGCAGAAATGAATTTGCTACAGTATAAATCTGATGGGATCCCTTCCAAGCTTCAAGTCGTCCACTGGTTTCTCTTTGCCTCCATGGTAAAGTTGGGATCGGACGCTGAAGGTTTCTATGCTGTTGCTGTGTGGTTTTGTCCCTCAGTGTTTCCCCAGCGACGGCCCGGAGGAGGAAGATGTTGATTCATCGGGACTGGGCGATGGCCAGCAGATGTGACAGCAGGATGGAGGGGCGAGGCAACACAGTGATGACAGATCATAGGATCCAAGGGACAGGGGTGGGGGGAAGGCAGGAGGAGCTCCCGGAAGGGAGTAAGAGAAGCGCTGGAGGGACCGGGTCCTGAGGTTACAGAATGGCTGCAGTGGGACCCTTGGGCACGCAAGCTGCATGGAGAGGAGGTTGCAGGGAAAAAGTGTTAGTGGTTTTCAGACAGGCGGGTTCAGATGCTGCTCGGGTTCAGGGGGTGCCTCTCTCAGTGGGCGACTGGTAGAATGCTGATCCCTCCCCCAAAGATGTCCATGTTCTAATCCTTCATCCTTGGTGGGGGGAGAGAGAGAGAACGAACACACTGCTGGCTTTGAAAATGGAGAAAGGGGCCATGGGGCCAGGAATGCTGGTAACTTCCCGGAGCTAGAAAAGGCAAGGAAACATTCTTTCCCAGGGACCCAGAAGGAACAGAGCCACTCTGGACCTCTGACCTCTAGAACTGTAAAACAACATTTGTGTCATTTTTAAGTCACTAAATTTGTTTCAGCAGCAATTGGAAACTAACAAAGTGACTAAGAAAATGGAGAAAGAAGCATTTGGATGACTGTTCACTTCTTGGGTTCTCTATTTCCTTGTAAATCCTCACCAACGCCCACTGGAGTTTCCAGAAGTAGGACTTGTGTTTCTCCAGCCAGTTCACTCCTCCACCATCCACAGCAATTACTCAAAGCCCTCCTCCCTCTCGTCACGCCTCTTACCTCTACCTCCCACCTGGCTCTCCACGGGCGACCTGCCTCCTGAGTCATTCAGGATGAAGTCAGTAGCCGGGACCGAAGACTTCACTGAATGAGGCATAGTTTCCAGGGGGTTACAAAAAGATGGGGAGGGGAAGGTATAATTCGTCTGCATCTCAAAGATGCAGGAAATTTTTGGTTTTTAGAGAGAGGGAAAGGGAAGGAGAAAGAGAGGGAGAGAAACAGATGTGAGAGAGAAATGTCAACTGGCTGCCTTCCGCACATGCCCTGACTGGGGCCTGAACCCGCAACCCAAGGCGTGTGCCCTGACTGGGAATCGAACCTGCAACCTTTCACCTTATAGGATGACGCCCAACCAACTGAGCCACACTAGTCAGCACAAGATGCAGGAGATTCTAAAGACAGAGTGGGATCCTTGTGCAATGAACAAATGGTGGTTAAGCTGCTCTATGTTGGAAAATGAGAAACATTATTTTTTATTTATTTAAAAAAATTTTTATTGTTGTTCAAAGACAGTTGTCTGCCTTTTCCTCCCACCACTCCCACCCGCACCCCAGAGAAAGATTATTTTTTAGATCTTTGAGGAGGAAAAGAGCAGGCAGGAGGAGAAGGCAGAGGAGGAGGAGGAGGGAAGAGTTTCAAGATGGCGAAGGCTGGGGACAAACTGGGGTGAGAGGGTAGTCGGAATGACCTCAAGAGCAGCTGTGCTGACACGCAGTTTAAAGTAATTTGTCATTTTGTAACATATGTCTTCAGGGCATGGCTTTCCAACGTCTTTGGCAAAATGTTCTGTGCTGTTTTTTTGTTCCATATGCTTGCTTTTATTGGTGGTTTTTTGGAAACCAGAGATGGGGTTGGTTTTAGCCGTGGA
Organism: Micronycteris hirsuta; assembly: GCA_004026765.1. Lineage (NCBI taxonomy): Eukaryota > Metazoa > Chordata > Mammalia > Chiroptera > Phyllostomidae > Micronycteris > Micronycteris hirsuta. Next base: position 93,574 of record PVJI01003515.1, read on the forward strand.
TCAACCTGGTGTGGGACAAAGGTGGAATGTATGGAGGCAGGAGTCCAGAGGCTGAGGTGAGCATCTGCCCGTCCATCTGTCTGTCCGTCCGTCCATCCATCCATTATCCATGTAGCATCCATTTTTCATTCACTCACTCATTCATTCATCTACCCATTTGCCAATTTATTCATTCAACCAGTACTCATTGAGCATCTATCAGATTCTTGGCTCGGTCTGGGTCCTGGGGATATTGCAATCTGCCATGCAGACAGATACCCTGCTTTCAGAAACATCTAATTGGTGTGGAAGGGAGAACCTAGTACCTGGATAGATTACCAAGGTAATTTCAGATGGTGATAAATACTATGAAGACAATAGCAAGCAGTGGCTCTCCAAGTGTTCCTGTATTGGCAGCATTAGGATAGCCTGGGGACAGGTGAGAAATCTAAATTCTCAGGACCCACCTAGGCCTATTGAATTAGAAACTCGGGTGGGGCCCCGGCAATCTGTATTTTAAGCCTTCTAGGTAAATCTGAGGCACACCCAAGTTTGAGATCCGTTGTTACGAAGAGTGATAGTTTGGTTAACTGAGGTAGTCAGGGAAGGCCTCTCAGAGGAGGTGACATTTGAGTTGAAATCTCAGCAGTGAGAGAAATCTAGCTGCGTAAGCATAGAGATGTGCATTGCAAGCAGAGGGCACAGCAAGCGAAAAGGCCCTGAGATAGGAACAAAGTTGGGGACTTCAGGGACAGAAAATAGAAGGCCGACGTGGCTGGAATGTGGTGCACAATCATGCAAATTAACGATAAAAGACAGTGAGTGCTAGGAACCTTCCGTTTGCTGTTTAGATGTTCATTCTCTTTATAGGGATGTACTCTTTGCCCAATTACATTAGAAAATGTATATTGGGATTCTTTCTGAGTGTGCAATAATTAAATTAATTTAAATCATAAAAGTGATATATACAAATTTTTCTTCTAAATGGATTTCTTGGCCTCTTAGGAGGCCACATGCTGTCTTGGAAAGACCACTGGGCTAGGAGGCAAGGGGCTTGGGAACTAATCCCGTCATGGTGTGGTCCCCGCTCTGCTCTGGCCTCACCTCCCCATCTGTAAGGTTAGAGAGGGAGGGGCGTGGGAGGACTCAGATGAACTGTTGAGTCAGAAGCCAGCAGACAGGTCCTTAAGGGGCAGTCCAGTTCCTCTTTCCCCGCCCTTCCTCCTTTCCCTCTTCCTAGTTCCACCTTGGACAGACACGTCTGGGGCAAGGCAGGAGGAAAGAGGCAAATGGGTTCTCTTGGAATCACCACCTATGGCAAATGGTGTTTTGGAAATCTGCTTTGAATATACGGTAATGCTGGGAGCTAAGTCCATGCTCTTAATGGCAGTTTTCTTTATAGTTATTGCCCTGCTGCTGCGCCCAACAGTTTTATTTTTTACAAATGGATGGCTTATGAAAAGAACAGTACACAGAGCTGCAAAATCATGAGCGTGGCATTTGGACTTGACTCTGCAGGGTGGGGGAAGAGGGTGGAGACCAAATCTGGACCTTCTCCTTTAACTTGGGCATGTTGTCAAGCCTCTCTGAGCTTCCGTTTCCTCATCTGCAAAATGGGGCTGATGCCCTGACACTGCGTTAAATAAGATGACGGCGCCAAGTGACTGGCACACAGTAGGAACTCAGCGTTCATCAGTGCTTGTCTTCCATCCCTCCCCTGGGATGGAGAGATGGCTCTCCTTCCTAGGCAGCCGCACGCCCCTCTCTGCCTACGACTCGCTAGGTTTGTTTGCTTGTGTAGTAATTAGGCACCAGCAGCTGAGAGTATTCAACCCGCAGCGTTATCTTTTCCCCAAGCTGCTTCAGTTGATAGAGGGTTGGGTGGGAGATGACAGCTTGTTTATCCAGGGAGGCTGTAAAATATTCTGTCGAGCGAACACACAGAAAAGCTCATTTGTCTTGTCCTTTGTCTGCACAACTTCAGAGTTCAGAAGGAAGGCTTTCCTCCCATCTTACTGTCTTCTTGCTCCTCTGAGCATTGCTCGCAGACCCCCCTCTGCCCGCCCCCTGCCCCTGACCCCCCGGAATGCTGGGGCTGCCCCAGGCCCTCCTTCTCGCCAGGCTCCCCTCAGCAGAAGCATCTGCCAGGAGGGTGCTATTGACCACTCTCAACTTGGCCTGTTCCCCTGAGCTTCACACTGGACACCACCTCCTGGATGTCCACAGGCCCTGCCTGCTTAGCCTGTCCAAGATGGCACCCATCCCCCTTCCCACTCTTGCTCCTTCTTTTCTCTGGGTCTCAGCCTGCAGCACCCACTCCCTGAGCCTGAAACCTGGGAGTCCGTCCCGGGTCTTGCTCTTCGCCACTTCCACATCCCAACATTCGTCAGGTCCTGTCCATGTTCCCTCTCAAGTCTCTCTCCACTGTCCTTCAGCTCAGGCCCTGCCACCGCCACCCTGGGGAAGGCTCCCCCTCCTCCCACGTGGCTGCAGCCAGGGGGACAGTTTTAGAACATAGGCCGGACTGTGCCAGTCTCTGCTTCCAGGCCTGTCGGTCGTCCCAGAGGCCAAGGTGGGGACAGGGTGGGGCAGGGCGGGATATGAGCCCAGGTTTTTGAGAAAAACAAATGCATAAATAAAACAAAATACGCTGGCCTTCAGTTTTGGTACCACCATGTATGAGCTGTGTGATTTCTGACAGGACTTCAAATCTTTTCAGAGCCCAGTCTCTTCATTTCTGCAAAGGAGACAATTCTTATCTCAAAAAGTTGCCCTGAGGTTTAGATGAAAGTGTACATGTGGTAGATGCTATAAGCTTGATCCACGTTAGGCTCTCCTCCTTCTCCTTCGCCTTGGAACGGTGCTTTGTAGTTCTGAGAGCCTTTTCTTAGAGCATTTTCATTGATCCATTCACTCCACACATTTATTGTGCGCCTCTGGGAACTGGGTGTGGAGCCATGCTGGGTGCTGGGCTGTTGTGGAGACCAAGTCGGACTCAGTCCCAGCCCCCCTGGGTTTGCGTTTTGGTGGCGGGAGACAGCCAAAAAGCAGGCGACAAGCAAATAATATCATATCCGGGCCCATGAGGTGCCATGACAGAAAATCAAGCAAGAGAAGGTCATCATGATAGAGACCGGGAAATCCATGGAGCTTAGACATCAGTGGCAAAGAGAGTCAATGAAGGAGCCAGAGGACAGTTAAAATAACTTGCTGATGGTGGTCAGCGATGCGAAGGAAGTTAGCATGGTTATGGGAAACCGCAGGCAGGTCGAGAGTTAAATATGAAATGTATGGGTGTATCTTGTGTGAGGATAAGTGACACGTTCTTCGCCCCAATAGCCCTCTTTCCTGTACCTTTAATTTCTTCCTCTAGCGGGTTCTTCCTGCCAGCATTTATACATGTTCAAGTCTCGGTCTGCTTGGGACACACCTCTGCGCCCCAGACCCCGTGCCTTCCTCTGTCTGTGACCCTCCCTGACCCACTTGTAATAAAATGTTTCTATAGAGTTGTCTGCCCTCCTGATCTCCATTCCACTTCCCCGGTTCACTCTTCTACTCATTTCGGTTTTGTTTCTGCCCGCAGGAGAGTCCCAGAACCTGCTTTCACCAGCGACCTTTGCAGGCGGGCGCTGAACCCTTCAACGAGTGCGCACACCCTGTCCCTTGGCCACACCCACTGTCGTTCTCTCTCGAATTTCCAACATGCCACCTCTCCACGCTTGTTTTCCCCACCCGTCTGCTTACTCCTTCTCAGTCTCCTTTGCCGACTTCTCTTCCGTTGGTTCCCACTGGTGAGTGTCCCCAGATTCCATCCTGGGTCCCCTTCTCTTCTCTCCCTATACATTACCCCTGGGAAATGCCTCAAGTCTCCCTAATTTATATGCCCAGTCCAATTTGCTTGCCTGAACTCCTGGCCCCTGTTCTCAATTCATTCTCGGACACCTCCACCTGAAAGCCCACGGTCATTTTAAACTCAACAGGCACAGGCTGTTGTCCACTGTCCTCTTCCCTCACCACCCCTGCATGTCTGGCCTGCCCATCTCAGTCAGTGTCATCCCTGTGTACCTGTCGTACAAGCCAGAGCTTGGAATTTGCCAGTCCTCCTCGGCTCACCCTCACACCCCCTCCTATCTGCCGGTCATCAAGTCCTATCGACACTCTACTTGCTCTTAGTTTTGCCTGTCTCTCATCCATTCCTCTGCTCCCTCCCTAGTCCAGGCCTCTGATGTTTTTTGCCTGGACAATTGCACAGTCTCCCTCCTGTGTCTCCCTTTGTCTCCATCCCTCTGATCCATCCTGCACCCAGGATTCAGACAGAGCATCCTAAAATGCAAATCGGACGTTGTCCACTCTCTTATTTGAATCCCTTCTGGGCTCTTCATTGCCAACAGGATAAAAACCAGACTCCTTTCTGTTGTACCCGGACGCTGTGGGTTTCATCATGACCTATTTGTCTGTCCCCATCACCCGTCTGTCATACTAGGCTCAGGCCAGGTCCTTGGACCTGCCAAGCTCTCTCTTGCCTGGGACCTTTCCAATGCCCTTCCTCCTGACGGGTGCTTGCTTCTCATCCTCTTCCCAGATGGCTGAACTCAGGGGGCATGGACGCTGAGCTGCTCCAATGCCTTCTTTTGCAGTTGAGCACCCTAAAGTCCAGAGAGAAAGGGTGATCTGTCGACGGTCCCCCAGGAAGTCCTGTGTGCTTGCTACTAAATCATCTCCTCAGCCATCACAGGAAGGAAAGGTGGCATCAGCTTGGACCTCTCCCCAAAGATTCGGGCTCTTTTTGCCCTGAAATCAGAAAATGAGCCGATGGTTAAGTTTTGCCAGGAAAGGCTGGAGATAACACAGGGTCCCTTTGTCTTAGCCTTGGGTTTCTGAGGCTGAGGTCCTGGTGACACCCTGGCTTGTCCCACCTCCTTTCCAGCCCCCTCACAGTTCTGCCTTAGCTTTCCCCCGCCCCGCCTCTAACACAGACCCTCGCCACCTGAAACAGCCTGAGTCTCTCAGGGGCTATGGGCCCAACCTGGTGGGGCTCAGGTCTCTTTAACTAACACTTGAGAATGGAGCGCTCAGACAAGGTGTCAGGACCTGGTACTCTGGGCTGTGGCTGGCGCCAGGCCGGGATCGGTCAGTGAGCCCTTGGCTACAAGCTGGACTGTAAACCAGGTCATGGAGCAGCCCCAGGCTGTGCCCTGACCGTGGACTAGACCTGCAGTTGTGGGTTCATGAGCCTACTCAGGGCAAACCCATCCTCTCAGGGAGATGGGAGGACCCCGGAATGTATTTTCCTGGGAAAAACAGAACAGGAACAGCCTTTGGTTTTGTGACACTCATGGACTTTGAGAGTCACAGGCTGCAGAAGGGCCAGGCTGAAAGGACTGCAGTGAAATCCTGTCTGGCAGAGCTTCCCGGCCTGCTTAGCTCCCAGATCATGGAGAGATTATTCCTGCCGATACCTATCAAGCTGAGATTGAGAGCATTTCAATGAGAAGGTGCTTTAACGACTCTTCAAGGATTTGGGGCCTAATGACGCACACAGGAGAGGATGGTTTAATCTTTCCCTCCTAAAGCCCTTGCAACAAGGAGCTCACTTTCAGAATTCAAATTCCTCCTGATGTAAAAATGTGGGCTTGAGGCAGTCCCACACGCCTGGTAATGGTCTGGGGCTGATTGCTGTGGTTCCAGGAGGGCTTAGGAGGAGGTAAGGGACGGTGGGTGTGGCAGATGGCATCCAAGGCCATGCTGGGCTGTCCCCTGTGAGGGCCCTTGGAAGGAGCTGGCTGACAGTAGTGATGTGGAAGGATAAGACAGAATAAGTATAAGTTGGTGGGGGGTGGGGTGGAGTAGAAAGTCCTGCTTCCTGTGGCTGGCCCTTCATCCCCTGCAAGGTGGACCTCCTCCCCGGATCCTTCTCCAAGTGGACTTAGCGGTCAGGGCCTGTCCCAGAGCCACTTGCGTAATGGTGAGCCCTGAAGGTGCCAGGAAACCCCTGCTGCCAAGCCAGAGCTGTGATGATGAGAACCTATGAGAGCTGCTTTGGAGAAAACCAAAGGAGGCTGCGTCAGAGATGACCCGGGTGTGTGGGATGGGCACCATCCTTAGAACTGGCTGTGCAGAGTGCGGGGGTGGGGTCGGTGCTCCTGTCTCCGGCTCCCCTTCCTCCCTTCCACACCTCGCTGCTCGTGGGGGTCTCACGCATCTCCAGGCCCAGCCCACCACGAAAGCCACATCAAATGCCTCTCTCAGATGCTGAATCTTGGCCGTGTCTTCTGTTGCAAAGATTTTCTTTGGCTACACAAAGTGATTGATGACATTGGGGGGATTATGGGCTTCAACTTGAACAAATAGAGCCACTAATTTCAAAAGGTAACATTTTGTAATCATTAGATGGGACAAACTGGAAATGATGAGACGAAAACTCAATCAAGCTCTGGTTGGTGTATAATATAATCATTTATACTGAATTTATGCCCATAATACACTGTGCAGCCAGGGAAGGTAAGCGATAAAGTAATGGGACCCTCTTTCCATTTTTTCTTTCTGTTAGAAGAAGATGACATTCTTCAATAAGACACAGAAGGCTTAAAGAAAAAAAATTAACATATTTTACTATAGAAAAAAACCTAAAAAATTTCTGTACAGTGTAACACAGGGCCGAAATTAAAGGGATGCAAAAACTGAGAGGGAATACTTGCAGCATGTATGACAAAGAGCCACAGCACCAAATACCTGGAGCGCTTCTGCAGATCTGTGGCAAAAAGACGAAGATGCCGTGGAAGAGCTGACAAAGGTCGGGGCCAGGCAACTTGGTGGCCGCGGAGATGCGTCACTCAGGTCTCCCTTCACGAGAGCCTCCTGTGGGGAGAAGAGCCGATGGACAGCCTAAAGCTGGAGCATCTCTGGACCCACCGTGGCGGCCACGCCAGGCCGTGCTTCCCCTTGGCTGTCAGTTCCTGGTCAGTGACTGAGCACAGCGGGGCCCTTGAACCAGGCCACCCTGGAAACTGCCCGCCGGTCTGGCAGAGACTTTCTCAGAAATGTGCTGAGGCACATAAAAAGCTATTCGAGCCTTACTCATAGCTAAAGAAGTGTAAATGAAAATGTGCTACTATTTTCCACACGTCAAGCTGACAAACCTTTTTAAAAGGTTGTTACTATCTGGTTTAGTGAAGGGGTACAAAATGAATCTGTCCCCCAGATTGTACTGATAGCAAGAATATAAAATGCACTTATTCATTCAATCAGCATTTCACTTTCAGGAATCTTCTACAGAAGGTGCACACATCTGTACGAAAGGGTGTGATGTTCAGGGTGCCGTTATTTAGAGGAGTAAGGGAAATAACCTCAATGTGCAGTATGATAAGGAACATTCACATCGACCATGGAGCACCCACGCAGTGTGACTGGCAGCTGTTTACATGAGAAAAGGTTAAGCTATACGACATGAAAAGATGTTCTTGATGCCAACCTCAGTTAAAAAAAAGCGAAACTGTAGACCGTATTGTATGATGCCTCTTGAGTAGGAAAACCCTTTGTTAAATGCGTTTCCGTGCGTACAAATGGGTGGGTGAGTGCGAACCTCTGGAAGGGTGGACACCGAATTGCTCAAATTGTCCTCTGGGAGGAGAGTGAGCCTAGGGCAGCCATTCAAGGGAGCCCTCAGGGTTTGCTCGATTTCCTCCTTTATTGTGGAGATGATTCGCAGTGAGCATGGGCTACGATTTTTAGTTAAAATGAGCAATACATAAGAAGAAAGAAAAGACCCCGGAACGTAACCGTCCAAATGAGTGTTGACCCCTTCGGGAGGTCATGTCCACAGCCCGTCAGTCTGTCCGCAGCGTTCGGACTCCCTGGCAGTGGCCTTCGGTGGCAGTTCAGAGCGTAAGAAACTGGCTCTCACTCTTGTCTTTGCCCTTCGGAGTTACTGTGACAAAAATGTTAGCAGGAAGTGGCATTGCCCACTCTGGTCCTTGCCTGATTAACCGTATCTGACTCTAAGTGTCTTTATTATTTTCAAAAATCTCCCCCTCGCCCCCTGCCCGTGCCAATCCCCTGTCCCGAAGGCCAACATGCTGTCACTGAAGACTGTGTAGGGACATATCAAGCTCTTTGGCCTCAGTTTCCCCGTATGTGTTGGAAGGGGTTGGATGACATGGCCTTGATGCCTGGCAGGTGGTTTAGGGTTCCCAGGCCGCTGGCACAGGGCTGCCGTTCTTCGAAACCCTCTCACGGTCCTCCGCCTGGCCTTCAGCCGGGTCTTCCTGCTTCCCCTCCAGCACCCCACGGTCCACGCGAGTCCCCCAGCTGGGTGACTGTGACCCCGTGTCTGTGCCCTTCCCCACCTGTGGGCCTGTCCAGCCCCAGCTCTCAGCTTCCATACTGATTCTTTCCTGATCTCCGATTGATGAGTTTCGGCTCCCTGTGCATTTTCTCTACCGATTGCGTGGTTTGTAGACGTCAACACGGGCACTTCGCCTGGCTTCCGATATGATCAAGGACTTCACAGACCACCTCGGGAAAAGGGACATGGGGCCAACATAGCTACAGACTCGTAAACCCTGAGACCGACCCAAAGTAGCAGGGTCCCCAGAATAATAAATCCTGGAATATTTCCCTTAAACCTGGGCTGCCTAACAAAGACAGCCTTATCCCTGGCCCTTGTAGTGATGATCTCTGAAGATACCTTTGTGAATATAATAATCATGTGAGAAAGTTGCTGTTTTCATGCCACGAACAGATTAATGTAAACGCCGAGAGCTTGGTGACTTCGCGATTGTTTTTCTTTAAATAATTGCTGTGTTTTGCATTTGGCAAGCCAATCCTTTGGAAATCTGACACCGTTGCACTCTTTGCAAGTGAAATTTTCTTTTCCTTTCTAAATACTTCTGTTTCCTAGTCTGCCTTTGACAGATGGGATAACTTAATCCTAATTTGTGTTGTGTTCTCGCATTCCCTGTTCTAAGGTAAGAGCATTTGTCTAAGGGAAGACAGGTTGTGGGGAGAAAGATAAGCTGTCTGAAGAGGGATCTCCTTTCTGGATTTGTGTTTTTGAAAACCTAGGTTCACTGGGTGTGGGGGGAGGTATTGCAAAGTGAGGGAGAGAGTGGGCAGGTGGAGGAGGGGGAGAGAGAGAGAGAGAATGAATGAATTCACAAAGACCAGGAGGGGCGTGTGTTCCATAAGGAGAAGGGAATTCCTGGCAGTATCAGGGCCCAGAGGGGTTCTGAGGAGGCTGGGCGTCCAGCGTTGGGGCTCCCAGTTTGGGCCGTCTCCCGAGCCCACCTTGGTGTGGAGGCAGCATTGCCACCAGCCAGCAAGGATCCCCAAGGGCTTGACAAAGGCAGCCAGAGTGGACCTACAGCCACTGGACATCCACTGGCTCTATGGAAGACGTTTAGGACCTTAACTGGATCCTGGGGGACAAGAAGGGGCTCCAGGTGTGAATTACCTGCTAGCTCAGTAAGCTGAGCCTAGGCTAAATTCAGAGGAAATAAAATTGTTGTGATAATTCTTGCCTTTCTGAGCTTAATCCTCACTAGGATTTCTTCTGGTATTTAGCAGCATCTGTGTTATATTGTCCCCCGTCCTGTGCTCTGCCCCCCGCTCTCCTGCCCTCCTCACACCCTGCCACCCTGCAAGACATGCTTTTATTTGTCTGTCTGTCCTTCTGACAGTAAGACCCATCTTCAAATTCCAGTCATCTACCACACACACTGCCTTGTATCCTGTACGTGCTTTAAAAGTCTTGGTCGAAATGAGCTTAGTTTGCACTGAACTGTAACCCACCCCCAGGCCCCCAGTCCTAGCACCGTGCTCTGCGTCCGGTTGTATTCAGTCCACATTTGCGGTTGGAGGAAGGTGAGTGGCGTATTCCAAGGTGACCACTTGGAGGAGACAAGATGAACCCGAATGCGAAAGTTCAGAGGTGTCTGTTCGAAAGTGCATTAGTGACCTGGTTTAATCACAGGAGACTGGTGAGCAGGGGGCCTGTGCATCTGCGAAACTAGCCATTTCATGCCAACCTTCGCCTAGGAGCCAGTGCTGCTTGATCAATTAACCCCATGCCCTTGTCTTCCATCTGTGCTTGGATCAAGATGCGCGGCTCTGCTGTGAGCGCAGAAGGTAATATCCATCCTTCGAATGGGCCTCATGCGCACGGGTAATTGATGGGTTCCTGGGATCGCAGAGAGAGAGATCCGAAATCAATCGTGCGCTGTCTGCACACGATGGCCGGCCCTCCCTGAGGCTTGGGAGGAGAGGAGGTGTCAGCTGCAACCTCTCACTAGGGACACCAGCCGTCCAGACCGATTGGGGCTGCCAAGGGCTGTTGGGAGGCCTTGTCCTCTATCCTGAGCCATGTCTCTCCCTCCTGGCAAAGAAATAAGTCCTGATTTGTGCCCGGGGCCACCAGGACACCTGTCGAGTGGTAAAAACAAGCTGTTTTAAAAGATGATATCTGGCTGGTGTGAGTATGCTAGCCTCCAACTGAATTATTTTTTAAACTTGTTTCCAAAGTAAATGAGGCTATTGGCTACTTGAGTCTGTCTACCAGGACATTTCACCAGGCAGCGTTAAGGGCAGGCTCTGGGCTACGTAGCCCGAGTTCAAACCCTGGCTTCTCCACTTGTCAACTGTGAGCTCTTGGGCTTACTTAGCTTTTCTGGGACTCAGTTTTTCCACCTGTAAACTATGGGCAATATTACTACTTAACTCATAGACGCTGGTGGAGGGTTAACTGAGATCATTTTGGGGATGATGTTCAGCCCGCTCTGGACTCGCCGTTACAGTTGCAGTGGGAACATCGGTGTGTTGAATGGCTGGCTCTGCAGATGCTGGATCTCTGACTGTTTAGAGTCTGCCTCCTTTGCTAGACTAACCGCTCTGTGACGGCTGTGGCTGTCTTGTTCACTGCTGGGCCCTCAGAATTTGGCCCTGAGCCTGGTTCAGAGAAGACACACAGTAAGTATCTGTTCCAGGGAGAGGAGAAGAAAGGTGATGTGAGCATGAGCCAGGGGCCCACAGAGGCCGGGGTGGCCCTGGGGCTTTAGGGTGGTAAGAATTAGGTCAAGTTGTCCAGCCATGGCCACACTGGAGTGAAACCTCAGAGCAGGGCCCAAGGGGCCAGTCATAGACACTGTGTGTGGGCAGGGGCTCATGGGCAGCTTTCTCAACCCTGGCATGCTGAGTCAGGTGTGTGGGCAGCTGCCCCAGGCCAGCTCAGCACGAGCATCTCTTTGGCTGGGTCAGAGTGTCTACATGACTGGACATCCCTGTGGGCATCTGGGAGGTCTGTGGCAAGCAGGGAGCAGCGTCGGCTGCAGGATGGACCAACTACTAAGATGACCAGTGAGGGTGTCTGGGAGTGAGGGCACCTGGGAGCTCACACCAGCTCTGGAGTCACAAATAGGGGTACAGACCCCATTCTGTCCTTTGTGACCTAGGTAAAGTATTTAACTCCTAGACCTCGGTCTCCCCATCTATAAGAGGGGAACTGTAACACTAGCCTCACAAGATGTGTGATTTAACTGACACATTTACATAAATGTCTAGTGCAGGACATAGTAGATGCTTAATAAACACTGCTTTTCTACCACCCTCCCTTTTGGGAATCATTGAAAAGGCAATAACTCATTTTTTTCTGTTCTACTTGAAAAGAAGCAAAGTACTTTGCAGATGGCTTTATTAGGGTGTGATGAGTGATTGACCCCCAAATCACAGTGGGAAGCCAGTGATTATTGTGGAATATGTGGGGAGTTTAGGTTTCTGAAGCTTCCTCGGGTAGGAAGTGAAGACAGCACCAGCCCTGATAGCCCCCATAATTACCTTTCAGTGAATCGAGCTGAGGTGTGTCTTTGTGCCCAAGGTTGGTGTGGGCTGAGCTGCCCCTCACCCTCCGCACTCACATGTGAAGGTGGCAGCTAATTATGATTTACGGCGCTGTCTGGTTGAAGCCAGATGGCTTGCTTGAGGTAGGGCTGTGTAGGTGGCCCCTGTTTCTGTCAGATAGCAGGTGGGGATTTAAAGATGGCATGGCCCCCATGATCAAAGGGCCTAGAAGCTTTATTATTAAAAATAAGCAAAGTCTAGGGATGTGCACTTAACGCTGGGCAGCTGACAGCCTATAATTCTCATGACAGAGGCAAGATGTATTTTTCTTTTAGGGTTTTGTTAAAAGTGATTTTCAAGGGGTGCGTGCTGTGTATTAATGGTGTCTCTTCTACTCTGTAGTCAGAGGAGGGAGCCCAGGCAGGTTCTGCAACTGATGGGGCTATATGTGTAACCTTCCAATCAACAGGGGTTTCTAAATACCAACTCTCTGACCTCCGATAGAGTCCATCCACCCATAATTCCATCCATCCATCCATCCATCCATCCATCCATCCATTGATCCATCCATACATACATACATTCACCCATCCATCCATGCATCTATTCTTCCATCCATTGATCCATCTACCCTTATATTAACCATCCATCCATCCATCCATCCATTCATCCATCCATACATACATACATTCATCCATCCATCCATGCATCTATTCATCCATCCATTGATCCATCTATCCTTATATTTATCCATCTGCCCATCCATCCATCCATCTGTTCATCCATCCATTTATCCATCTATCCTTATATCCATCCATCCTTCCATCCATCCATAATTCCATTGATCCATCCATCCATCCATCTGTTTATCCATCCAATTATCCATCTATCCTTATATTTATCCATCTGTCCATTCCTCCATCCATCCATCCATCCATCCATCTGTTCGTCCACCCATTGATCCATCTATCCTTATATTTATCCATCTGTCCATCCATCCATCGATCCATCCATCCATCCATCCATCCATCTGTTCATCCATCCATTTATCCATCTATCCTTATATCCATCCATCCATAATTCCATTGATCCATCCATCCATCCATCCATCCATCTGTTCATCCATCCATTTATCCATCTATCCTTATATCCATCCATCCTTCCATCCATCCATAATTCCATTGATCCATCCATCCATCCATCCTCCATCCTCCATGATTCCAACAAGTATTTATCAGACACCTTTCTGCAGACTCTGGAACTAGGAATAACAACAACAGCAATGATGACAAAAACCTCGGAGCCTATGCATACAGAGGTGGGTGATATTTACACCTACTATAGGTTCTGGGTTGAGCACTTTACATACTTCGTTTGATCCTCACAACCACTCTGAGTTAGGAACTATTACTATTTTATCCTCATTTTGCAGATGAGGAAATAGAGGCTCATAGAGGTTAAGTGACTTACCTGACGTCTCAGTCTAATATGTGGCAGATGCAGGAGTTGAATTGAGTCAGGTTGATTTCAGAGCCCATGCTCTCACCCCCAAACCCCACCGCCTTCTAGTTCACCTGGCCCAGGTGCTCAACGAATGCATTGAATGCATAAACTTAAACATGAAACACGTCCTCAAACAGTTAAATACAGAATTGTCATTTGATTCAGAAATTCTATTTCTGGGTATATACCCCAAAGAATTGAAAGCAGGGTCTCAAAGAGATATTTGCCTGGGGAAGCCATGTTGTCTGGGCCTTGGGTGAAACAGAGGAGAAGGTCAAGTGTGGGAGTCAAATCGACAGAGTGGACCATGGTGAACTTTTCCACCGCCTTCAAGCTGATGGCGAGTCATGACTCTCACACAGCAGGGAGAGCTGAAGGAACTGGGAGTGCCAAGCCAGATCAAGAGGAGACTTGGGGGGACATTCGAAGGGTTGCCATGGAAGGGGCAGATGGGGTCAGGGTCACGGTGGGCATTTGGGACGCTCACAGATGTGGATGAACCTCTGGCCCCGCCGCTGAGCACCTGCTACATCTTGGGCATATTTACCTCTCTGAGTGTCAATTTCCCCTTTGGCGAAATAGAGGTAATTACAGAGTTGTAGGATTATTGAAAGAATCAAATTATCTATAAAGTATATTTGATTCCCCTCTTCTATGTGCTTGCTGAAGGCAAAGCTGTCACTGCCCATTTATAAGGTATCTGTTAAATCCACACTGAAAGACGGGCCTTTGCCAGACACAGGGAGGTCCTATGGAAGGAGCGGGAGGGAACCGCGTATTTGACAAGGCGATGGATGAGTGGCTACGACACGAGGTGAGACTTGCTGCTTCGTTGGGGCCACTGAGAAAGCCATGGGCAGCCCTGGACGTCTGCGAGCCATTCTCACCCAGTAGATCATTCACTCTCAGTCTTTTAAGGGTGAACGAGAGCTCACAGGGGAAGGGAAGCACAAGTGTGGGGAGAGAGACGGGCACAGAGACATGAAAACAGTGCTGCTAGGGGCTGGCGAGAGGCATGGAGGGGTTGGCTGTGGACAACTTGGGTCGGGAGTGGTGGGAAATAGGGCTGAAAGGTGAGTCAGACTCGATAGGAAAGAGGTCAAGTATTAGGCCTCGGAGCATGGTCTTTACCTCTCTTGAGAAAGTCTTACAAGACTTTCGGGGAATAAGAGTTGGCAGAACTCTGGGGACAATGATGAAGGAAGTGGCAGTGGAGGCCCAGAGACCAAGTAGGAGGCCACTTCCCAGTCAGGGGACCAGAGGAGACTGGGTTCGTGGTGGACATACTTAGGGAACCCGACAGAGGGGGCTTGGAGAAGGCTTGGCAGGTGTGTGCGACACGGAGGTGCCGAGGATGGCTTTTCCAAGAGCTGCCAGGTTGATGGTGAGAGAGGCGGGACCGGAAACTTGGAGCCCACTCTCCTCAATGGAGTAGTGGAGTCAGAGAGACTCGGATCTAAAGCGCAGCCCCGGCACCAGCCAGCGACTCGGGGTGGCCCTCTCCTCCTCTCTGAGCTCAGCTGCTTCATTTCCAAAGCATGAATGGTACCATCCACTCTGTCATCTGAAGGTTGAATAAGATTCTTCAATGCAGAATTTGCAAACTGGAGCCTGCTTGTCTGTTAGCACCCGTGTGACATTTAGCTTTTGAGATGATTTTTGAACACTGTTCTAGGTGTGGTGGGTATATCTGAGACCAAAACAGAAAAAAAAGTCTCCAAGTGTTTCAAAACTGAATTGCCAATTTTTAAAAACCAGCTTTCACCAAAAGTCTGAGTGTCTGGTATTTGAAAAAATTTCCTTCAAAAAACTGAAAGCTCTGTCCTTTCTGAGTTGACTGTTCCTATGGGAAACAGTGGGCTATAGGTGAGTTGTGACTGTTCTCTTTACTCAGAGCACTTACTCTCCACTTTACCACAGTCCTCACTACTCCCTATTGTCAACCCTGCTTGCTTTACACATTTATGTCGTCTGTGGGCATCTGAGTTTGTGATACCTGGTTTGGTCTGAATGTCTGTGCATAGTACACTGCTGAGTTTCTGAGGCTGGCAGCATGAACACCTTATGGGCCATCACTCAATAACCCAAGGGTGTGGCCTCGGGTTGAGTCTGTGGGATGAAGAGAAAAGGATACATAAGAGGGAGATACCAATCATAAAAAGTCATCATTGGGAAACCGAACAGACCCAAGGGATGACAGGAGGAGTCCAGAATCACCTCAGCTTTCCATCCTGGAGAGGGATAGTGGTGGGGTGGTGGCAGGGCAGGCATTGGAAGGCAGGGAAACGGAAGGACATGAGAAACCATGGCACCGAGGTCCAATCCTAACCCCTTACCCCACACCTAAGAAAACCCCCTCCAAGGCTGCCTTAGCTCTGTTCATTTCCCAGAGCCATGCAGACATACTCGAGAATTCCTTTGCATTCTCCTCAGACGTCCTGGGCCTCTGCAACTGCTCCGGTCGCCTGGGGCGATGCCAGGAATCTTGGACTTTTCCATAGCATTGATTGTTCTGTTGCGACTGCAGACAAGCCAGTGCCTTTTGCATTTCTTCTCTGCCATGTCCTCCTGGGCAGATGCCAAGGGGCTCGGGCAAGGCCCGGGGCTGAGTTCTGGCGCCTGTCCTGGGCACCAGCCACTGCAGGTTTTCGTGCCAGCAGTTAACTCACCATCCTCGGGAGCTGGGCCCCTGCTCACAATTGAGGGAATTTTCCTTTTGTTGTTTCCCTCGTTATTGCTTCTCCTCCATCTGTTCTGTTCCCTCCTTCTAGAATTCCGAGTGGGAGCTCACCGAGCCTCCAGGATTCGGTCCCCATTGCCGCTCCGGTGGCATCGTACTCACCCTCTCCTCCCTTGCCTCTGCGTTTGGGGAAACCGCTCTAACGGAACCTCCCGGTGACTCGTTGGGATTTGGGGATCCAGTCCGTTTTGGGGCTTCTACTGCATTAGACATTTTCAGGATCACTTCTGCTTTTCCTCCTGAAAGTGATTTCAGAGCTTTTCTTGTGGAGATGCAATGTTTATTTGGTTTTGTTTCATCTTGCCCTGTTTTTTATGTTTCGTTTGGAACAACCGTACCGGTATCACAGGGAGTCCCCACATACCCTCCTCCCGACCGCCCAGTGTCCACCACTGGCAGGGCGTTTGGGGACCTTGTTGCATGTACCGAGGGGAGATTTCCGGGGGTCTCCCCTGCAGGCGCACGTCTGCAGGACTCGGCTGCACTGGGCTCTGTTGTCACCACCGCCACGCCCTCTCTTCGGGTAGACACTTTTGCTTTCATTTTTTGTTCTTTGAGAGATCGTGTTTGCCTGAGACTGAGATGGGGTGTGCCCAGTCCTGTAAGGGTCTCTGTCCCAATGTTCCCCAAAGAGAGAGGAGGAGAGTCTAGTTGTGCGTGTGTTTTAGGGTGGGGGCATTTAAAGGGGGGCCCTATGGTTGCATGGACCCTTTCCTGTGTTCATAGCAGTTCGACTTTAGCTGGGATAGCAGTTGTCATCCCTCACGGGTTCCACAGCTCTCTCTCTAGGACCCCGCTGTGGCAATGACCCCGTTTTATCGGACCTGCCACCCACACCTTCAGAAGACCTGGGTCTAACTCCCTGTTTGAGTCTCCCCAGATCCCAGATCTCGGTGGTTTATCCGAGAGGGCATTGCAGGGGCACGTGGCATGGGGAGTGAGGAAGTGAGGCGGGGAGCACAGGCAGCTGAGACAGGTGCATCATCAAGCCAGTTACCACGAGGGACGCCTGGAGCTCATTCCAACCAAGGGCCTCAGGAACCAGTGGAGAGCACACCTGGGAGGTGAGGGAGCCGATGCATTTATATGCCTACGTCCAGGGGCCTGGAACTGCAGGATTACCTCACACAGACAGAGCTAGCTCTGGGGGTTAGAGAGAGGCCCCAGGTGTAGTGTTGCCAGTGCTGGTGGTTGGAAGCCAGGCCAGCACATGGGGACACAGGTCAGTGCTGAGATGACGTGGGCGGGGCTTTGCCAGCACCTGCGCCCTGTGCTCCCTCTACACCTGTGGCTGCCTCCACACCTCTTGTGGGGCTCATGTCTGCCCTTTGCCAAGTGCCTCCACTTTGCCAAGTGTCTCGCCCTTTCCTCCGACCCGTGACACTCTTAGCTCGTCTCCTTTGGGCTTGGGGAGAAGGCAGGGTCTAGGGTCCTGCCAGAGACCTACCCTGCCCACTTTCGGGGCAGGCATCTTTGTCCCCTTCTTTAGGGTTATGAGTGGGTGGCATTCCCTCCGCCTGGTGCCACTTCCCTCCTGACGCCCGCGAGGCGTCCGTCTCGCTGAGAGCACCCACCCACGTCTTCTCACACGGAGGCAGATTCTCCCCTTTTATGAATTTCGGGTTTCTTCATTCATTTCTATTGGCAGATCTGAGGAAAGGCATTTAACACTCTCAAAATGCAAATATGACTTATCCCCCCAAAAGGGATTCTCAACGTATTACCTCGGGGGAGGGGGGCATTTGAACTCATGTGTATTTAATTTAATAACAGTTATTAAAAATAGCAGGAAGAAGCGGCTGCATTATTCACTCAGTTCAAAGATCATTTGTGTTTCCCCAACATTAACTTTCTGTACTTAAACTGACAAGCCCTAGACAAATGCAATCATTTCTTCACATTTCACCAGTGATGAGCTCTTTCCTCCGAACAGCAACGATTGTATTTCTCATTAACTTGTCCACTGCTGATCCTTGGAGTGTTTGGATCTTAGAGGAAATTTTGTAAGGAACTGTCACGGCTCCTATAAGAGATGGAAGAATAAAGAAACAAGCTATTGTGCTTTCCTCCGGGAGAAAAGGATGCTGCTTGGGTCTTGAGCCAGAATCTCATCATTTCTTCCTCCTCTGCTGTCGGTGGCGAATCTCACCTGTGCTGTCTGTGGCTGGTGCCACTGAGGCACGTGATGATGGGTGGCGTCGGGGAGGCTTTCCTGGGAAGCTGAAGAGAAGTTCAGGGGGCTTCAGAAGGTCTACAGTGCAAAGAGGGAAGCGGGGATTTTAAACCAAGACTTCTTGACTGACTTCGCATGACTTTGGCATCACTGGCTGAGTTAAAGGTCAGAGAGAGATGCCCCCAGGTTACCCTAGTTTCATCGTGGAAAGTTGCAGCTTCTTGAAAATCACAGACAGCATCTGGCTCTTCAAAAGAAGGGCACACAGCTGGATTGTTTCCTGTGCTGTCTCGCTGCCAGGGGTGGCTGTGCAACTCGTTCCAGCCTATGGCATGTGAATAAAGTGATGGGCATTGCTTCTGAGACTGTCCCATAAAAGCCTCCCATCCATGTCCTCCGTACTCATCGCGCTAATGCCCCACCAGGGAGCAGGCAGAGGTACGACAGCTTCTATCCACAAGAGAGAAGGAGCCTGGGTCCCTGAGTCACCACCTGGAGGAGAGCTATCTGCTGATCCCAAACACCTCTTTTGCTTTCTGTGAAGAGAAGTAAATTTGTATTGGGTTTGAAATACAATGTATAAATATCGTACAGCAGTAATATGACCTTGACTCAGGTGGCAGACCAGAAAGCACCAGCACTAGAGCCCACGTCCTTATCTCCATCTCAGAGCTGGCTTCTTGAGGCTCCCGACGGGAGCAGTTGGTGCAAGGAGTGGTCTTGGGGAAGCAGGTGCTAAGACGGGAGTGTGGAGGTGGATCATCTGCTACCTGGCTGGCAATGGGGTCACATTCCTGGTGGTGGGTGAAGCACAGGGAGCCCCTGATGTAAAAAAAAAAACCCTGCCACCAGCATGAGCTGGGACGGTCGTCTAAGGAAGGGGAGTCACCAGGTGACGCAAGTGGTCAGGAATTTGAGAAATGGGGGCGGATGGTATCTGTAGACTCCGGGGAATCGGATGGCTATTGCTAAGCTCAGCTGACACATTGGAAAAAGATAAGGAAAGACTTTGAGTGATTAATGGGCAATTAAATGCAAAGTGTGAAAAACCAGAGAGCTTCTTTGCTACCAAGGAAAGAACTCTCATCTCTTCAAGCCCGAGGGCAGAGAGAGCTGAGACCCAGGCCCAGGCCTTCATCATGAGAGAAGCAGAAGATAGATTTTTCCAACTTACTCTTGTCTTCAGTGCCATGGGGACAGTCCCTGTTTGGAAAGAATGGGACAGTGACACACGAGACAGGGACAGCTGAGTTGGTGCACTGCTGTATCTTGAACCCCCAGATTTCCCTAACCATTCTGGGCCTACAGAAATGGCCTGAAAATGACACAGAAGCTTCCGTCCTGCAAAGCCGTGTGTTCCTGTTAGGCTCTGCACCCAGCCCTGTCCTAGCCAGAAGCCATAGTGAGGGTTCAGTCTCAACATAACCTGGCAGGGAAGCCGGGCGAGGGCGTGTGGGGCTGAGTCCTGAGTGTGCTGGGTCGAACGAGAGACACAGGGCCAGATAACCGCGTTCATGGATTTGGGTGCACTCTCCCGGGGCATGATGGGATGAACACTGTGAGATTAGCAGGGATTCTAGAGGCATGAATAAAAAGCCACGTGGATGGGGTGGGTGCCCTGCCATGCTCCCCAGTCCCCGTGCAGGACTGAAGGACTCGCTCCCCGGGCTGCTAGGGGCGCTGCTGGCTCTGAGCCCTTGGCCCTTGGTCTTCTGTAGGAGGATTCTGTAGGAAGAGAGTCTCCTCCCTCTAGGTCGCGTCCCCTGCCCAGGGCAGCCTGTATTGACACGGGTATATGGAAGCCCAGCCTCCTTCCCCAACTCAGGATAACTGCAGCGCCAAGCTCACAGAGCGCTCGGGAACCAGCTGAGGCTTTCGTCACTGTCCAGCTTCTCTGTCTGCCCAGTCCCACTGCCTTCCCCGGAGAGAGAGGTCCCAGGAGTGCTGGCCAGTCGCTGGCTCAGCATTCTCTGTTCTGGAGAACAAGACCTGCTGCAGCCTCGCAGGCAGGTTTCTCGGTGGAGACTGGCATGACGGCTCTGGGCAGGCCTATCGCAGCCTGTCTTCCTCCAGCGCTGGAACAGGTCCCTGGTTCCAGGGCCTTGTATGAAAAAACACGCATCCTCAGAACCTGGATGCCTCATCAATGCAGAGAGATGCCCGCACTGCGAAAGGCTCAAAGGGACCGAGACCAACCAAGGGAAAGGCAAATTCACACGCCCAGCTCGTGCCCACTCTGGAACCCGTGCTCACTGTGAGGTTGTCTGAAGTCACGCTGGAGCTGGCCACAGACACGGCGATCATCTCTCCACGCAGCCACCACCCACCCACGCGTCTCTTCACTCTAAGCTCACTTACTGATGTGTACTGTGTGCAGGGCTCGGTGCTCGGCATGGGGGTTATGAGGTGAATAGGACTCAGAGCCTGTCCTGAAGATCTGACAGTGGGAGGGGAGGGGACAGACACATTGCCAGGCTCAGGGCAGTGTCATAAGGGTGACTCGGGGAGCTCCATGAGCCTGGACGACAGAGGGACCAGCTACCTGTGTCTTCCCAGAGGAGGGGATGGCTGAGTCTGGCCTTGAAGGGAAAAGGGGGGTCAGTGGTACATCTGCCAGAGGAAGTGACATCTTCAAAGCCAAGAAAGGGAGATGGATATGCCGGCATGGGGTGAGGACACACTGAGGCAGAGAGAGAGACAGACAGACAGACACAGGAGCTGGGAGGATGGGCAGGAGAGCATCACACTGAGTGGTTTGGACTTCATCCTGGGCGTGGATGGGGCCAGAGGCAACCTTCAGGGGGATGGGACCCGGGAGTTAAACACAACACAAAGAGTGGACATAACAAGCTGAGGGCATGCTAAGGGGGGGCGGAGGCACGCAGGAGACTGCTGGACACATTTGACGTAAAACAGACATGAGCTGGAAAGAGAGAGAAGGCAGTGGCGGTGTTTCAGTTATACCAGTTATGGAAGGTGTTCTTTTCTTGGGAGCCTGAGGACATGGTAATGCCAGCAATGGAGAAGGGGATCAAAGGAGACCCAGGCTTGTCTGAGGGAGAAAGTAAGGGGCCAAGCCTTCTGGAAAGATTCCAGTGGCTAAGTGGGGAGGGTGGAGCTGTAACCAGGGGACTGCACCGCGCTCGCCCCTGCCTGGCCCTAGCACTGTGCTAGTGTTTGTGTGGCCCGACGTAAAAGCAGGCACGCTGGGCATTCCAGTCCACCGTGGGTCCACGTGATTGCCACAGCTCACCCGTTTGATGCAGGAACAATTTTTGAACTGAATGTTGTTGGTTCAGAGTTTTTTACTTTGAATTCCATTGTTAGATTTGGCCCACCACCGCAACTCGGCAAGATTCCTGAAACCTGATTCTGTCATTCCACGAGAGTGGGAGAAAATTAATCCTCACAGTTTAAGGCTGAATCCCAGGATTTCGAGCAACTCTTCAGCCCCTTTTAGAATGGTTTGACTGCTCAAGGTCGGGGTGAGTGGGAAGCCCATAGGGAGCCATTTAGGTAAATGCCTTGTTCTGTAATGATTTTGTGGAAAGCTGAGACCGGATTTGTGTATGTGTATGTGTGTGTGTGCGTGTGTGTGTGCGCGTGTGTGAGATACAGAACTAAAGCCCAAGAAGAAGAAAGAGAATAAGAGAGAAAGAAATTAAGCAGGTAAGATACCCAGCCACCATCATTTATCTCAAGATTCGGGTCAGTTGGTATTTCCAAGGCCAGCCCTGTCATCTCAGCCTCAGTGACCAGTGGGGACCGAGCCGACGCTGCTGTTTCCACCTCAGGGGCTCCGCCTTGGCCTTGACGCCGAAGACCCACTGCCTGCCCTCTCAGGGCTCCCGGGCTGGTGGGAGAGGTGCCTGACAGCTCTCCCAGAGCTCTGCTTGACCCTGACACCCTGCTGTGCTATGGGAACCCAGCCAGGTTCGGGGACAAGCTGGACGAAGCAGGCATTGACTTCCTGTATGGCTCTTGTTCTTTGAGCCTCAGCGTCACCAGCAGTGAAATGAAAATAATAATCTGTGCTTCACATCTGCACGAGGCTTAAATCATATACTTGAGCTAATCAGGGGAGCGTCTGGGATACAATGTGTCCAGGGAATGGGGGTGTGGGGAGCGGGGACAGGCCTGGAGCATTCTATCAACGCAAGGGTCCCAGGGGCCCCTGGGGAGGGTTTTCTAGACCCACAGGTCTGGCTGGAGATGGTGGGTCACCCCAGAGAGCGGTGCCTGCCACTGAGCAAGTCCCCAGCCCCGCCCATTCCTAAGCTTTCTGGAAAGGAAGCTGTTCTAAGGCCACCAGGAAATCGTCTGGGTTGAGGCACCTGGAGTCAGCAGCTCCTGTACTAACAGCATCTACGGGAGAAGAGATGCTGGTGTCTGTGCAGACGCCGCCCCTACCCCCAACCACCACGTCAGATGCCCCTCAGAGCCTGGCGCAGCCCTGGAAGCTCTTGGCAGGTGCAGGGGGCAAGGCTGCAGCCAGCCTGGTACCAGGAGACGGGCTTGGCAGACTGCGTGGGGCAGCAAAGGACACTGGCTGGGGATGCTCAGGAGTGTTCAGGAGAACCACGAGGTGGCCGGGGCTCCTGGGGGCGGAGCGCCGGCAGGGAGTCAGAGCAAGATGGGAGAGTTGAGGTTCTTTTGTGGTCTACTTTTTTATTGTGGTAAAATACACATGCCATAAACTTGGTCATTTTAACCATTTTAAAGTGTACGGGTGGGTGGCATTAAGTACATTCACAGTGTTGTACAACTATCACCACTAGTTCCAAAACGTTTCATCACTCCAAATGGCAGCCCGTTAGCAGTCACTCCCTGCCTCCCCAACCCCCCCCCGGGCCCCGCCCCCACCAGGCCCTGACAACCACTCATCTGCTTCCCATCGTTAGGGCTTTAGGGACTCTCCTCTCCTGGACATGTCATACAAATGGATTCCTGCTAGATGGCCTTTTGTGTTTGACTTCTTCCATTCAGCATGCCGTTTTGGAGGCTCATCCCTGTTGGCGCATGGACCAGTACTTCATTCCTTTTAAATCCCATGCTGCATAGAGCCTGCTACACCAGACGCGCAGATAAACATCAGTCCCCACAGTGTCCCTTCACTGTCGGTTTCCACCTGGGGGAGCTCCAGGGCCCTCTGCTAGTGAGGGGAAGAAGTGCGTGCGCGTGGGGGTTGGCGGGCGGGCGCACAGCAGGCGTCCAGGAGTTGTGCCGGTTTGTTTCACGTGGAGAGCATGTGACGTTCTGGGCTCCGGGCGGCACTAACCCTGAGCGCGGCCAGGGGGCAGCATGTCCCCACGGAGCCTACGTGCCCTCGCAGGAGCCTGTGTTGACGAAGCCGCTCCACCTCGGGTTCCCGCTCCGAGTGCACTGCCTTTCCGTCCTGCGTGTTTCAGAGGTCTGTCCCAGGCAAACAAACGGTCCCGGCTTAATTTCGGAGAAATCGTTGTCAGGAACCGCTGAACCAGTTTAATTCTAAAGCACATATTTATACGGAGCTTCAAAACTCCCCTCCCTGAGCGCAATTACAGATGGAAGGGAGAGAGTTTAATCAGGAACAAGATCAGGTCTTAGTGGGGAGGGCAGGGAGGACGGTGTATTTGGGAAGCCCCACCCCCGAGCAGGGGCTGGGTTTCGGGACTCCTCTAGAGCCCAGACCCAGGATGAAACTGGTTTTAGACATGATGACGTGTGAGAGGAGTGGGTGGCTGTGTGTCTCATGGGACGTGGGGCTTCGGGGTAAAGTGGCCTGTTGAGTTTCTGGTGACTGGCCCTACGGTTCGAAGGAGCCAGGTGCCACCATCCTCCCTGTCACCCAGTGAGGGATTCCCTGCTCCTGTCTCCCCTGCCCTATCCAGGTGCCTGCCCTCAGCTCCAGTTGAAAGGGGGCGGGTAAGGCTGGATACAGGGCTAGAGACTGTTGGAGTCTCTATTGTAAAAGAAAGAAGGCAGGGCAATTCTTGTTGCTGGAGGCCCCCGCCCCGCTCACTGCCCCATTGTGCTGGCTCATCTTCCTCAGCTGCAGCAGGTCTGTGCATGTACCACCTTCCCAGGGAGGTGCTCACACACCCTGCAGTGTGGCCCAGGGGAGACAGAGCCACTCTGCCCCCAATTCATGGTGGAGGACCTAAGACAAAGCAGGGGAAGCCGTGGGCAAAGAGACAGCAGTGCATCTAGCCAGACTCATTCCCTGATCTTGGCAAGTCCCGACCCCATCCTGGGCCTCAGTGTTCTCATCTGTAAGATGAATGTGTTGAACCCATTCAGATTCAAAAACAAACATAACCGAGCAGCTTTTACTTACCGGACCCTGTGCTAAGATCTTGCACCTTCTCACTGTTGCTGTCATTTAACTCTCAAAACAGATACTTGAGGGAGTATTATGACTTGCGTTTTCCCGATGAGGAAGTGGGGCCTTAGGGAGGTCCCAGGGGTGGCAGGGACTGCAGGAGGCCCCGAGCACGGTCCTGCCTGGGAACCACAGCGAGGCAGGTTTGATCCCTGGAGACTCGTGGTCAGCATGACTTAAAATGTTCATCTTGGAAAGAAATCTTCACTTCCAAAGTCAGCTTCACTCACAGTGCCCCATAAAAAGTTATCAAACTTCTAAGGAAAAGAAAGGATATCTATCCTTCACATTCTCTGACACATGAGGCAGTATAGTTCTAACAACATAGGCTTTGGGATTCAGAGAGGCCTCTGTTCAAATCTCAACTCTGCCACTTTGTAAAATTGGGGGATAATAACCGTGATTTAACTACTTTGTAGAATTTGGTGAGATTGTCTCAATAAACTGTAGCTTTAATGCACATATATCGATTGAATGAGAAGCCCGAGGTCTATACCTAATGTCACTGAAATCTACAACACATATGAAAACCTAAGTCACTGGTAACAGTCCACTGGAAGGCAAGAAAGACAGAAAATGCTGGGGATGGGTAGGTCTGGAGTTTGGGGTGGACGTAATTCATCCAGACTTTTCAAGGCATTGGCCACAGGAATGAAGAGTGGGTTTCCTTGTTCTGCTCAGCAACCTTCAACTTTATTTATTAAACCCTGCTTTGTGTTTAATCTTTGTGTGTGTGTGTGGCGGCGACACAGCAGAACACTGTAATTTTCTCATATTATCCAGTGCCAACATCTCGGAGGATTTTAGGACAGATCCTAATAGCCAGCAATCTCGGCATCACGACAGGCAGATGCAAGGCTCTCTGAAAGGCATGCAACTTTCTAGAGCTGAGAACTGAAGCCGTTTTTCTCTAAACATTTATTACAAATACAAACATTATTTGTATTCAGCACAGACTGAAGAAAGACTAAGCAGTTGGTCCTTTTTATTGCATTTGAAATCTGGCCCAATCTGGCAACCCTTTTTAGAATCACACACTATGTATAAATAAAATTCCCAAGACGTGTGGGGAGGTGCGACAGTTTCTGTTTGCAGCCTGGGGTAGTTGGGTATGGGGGTGTCTGCTGGCATGGGCTGGGCACGTGGCTCTCCAGGCAGCCAGCAGGCTGCAGGCTTACCTCACTCTGAGGTGATGATGAAGGTGAGTTTGAGAATAAGTGCCCCATGAATGTTTATTTTTCACTATATAAGAGGTCTCCAAGGTCAAATATAGTATTGAGAAACTTAATTCCCATCAGCTTAAATAAAAAAGAGAATTTATGGGTTATTGGGGCTAGGAAGTCTGTAATTGGCTTCAGGTATGGCTTGATCTAGGTGCATCTTAAGCTGTATTCTCTAAAAGCAGAGCTTGCAAATGGGATACTTGTGCAAGTGATTTATTGAGGAAGAGTTCTCAGAAGGAACTACAAGGGAGTGAATCTGTAAGTAAGATAAGGCAAGAGAAGGAGCCAATAAAGAATGTGTTTTTAGCTGGAGTCTAGTGTCAGCCTGATCCCACTAGGAGCTCTGGATTGTGAATAATATCATAAAACTGTCTCACTCTAAGGCAAAAGGCCTGGCCATTTGTGCTCCTATATTAGGCAGGCTTTAGCTATGGGCTGCTTCTGGAATGGGGGTGCATAAGCTCCTGGGAATCCCTTTGGCCAAGGGCCATGCTCTAAAGGACAGTTCAAGTGCGCGCTGTTAGCGATCAACAACCCTGGTCAACCCTTCTGGATGAGTGTGTCGAGCTGGTGGAGGGTATCTGGGTGAGGCAACAACGTTATCTGTGACAACACCCAGGAGCTCCAGCAGTGACTCCGGGTTTCCTCTCGGACCCCTTTTCTGAGACCTGCTTCTTGGCTCCTTTCTCAAATAGAGTGGGCACAAGACGATCACTGAAGGCCGTAGGCGGTGTCTTCCATGCAGCTTATAAAGAGAAGGGGCCTGATCTTTCCTGGTGTCCAGGTATTAAGTTTCCTGGGTTGGTCCAGCACAGTTTCATGCTCACTCCACTGGTGGGGATGGTGGTGGGTTGACTGTAAATCTACCTCATGTCTAAGGTTCCCCAGAACAGGCTGATATTTCTAAAAAAGGGAGAGATACTAAGTAGGCAAAAAACCAAAAGGACATTCTGGTTTTTTTTTAAAGAAATGTTGAGTGACAGAGCCTGAGGGCCTTCAATAACCAGCTTAATCCAACCCTCTCAAGCCACAGATGGAGAAATCAAGGCCCACCGAGGGGAAGTGCGGAAAGGTGTTCTGGATGGAGGGAACAGCATGTGCACAGCTGTAGGGTGCTGAATAGTGCCATACATTGGGGGAGCAGAAGTGGGCTCGGTGAACAGGAGGAGGTGCTTTATGAGGAAGTAGATGGGGTGAGGATGAGCAAGGTCAGCTCATGGAAGGCCCCATGGACCAAAGAAGGAGTTCAAACTTTATCCTGAAAATCATGGGTTTGACCGGAGGTTCGTCTGAGTTCATGCTGTACTTACCTCTCATACCATTCTCCCCCGAAGGGTCTGGTGTCCCCCAAGGGTCTGGTGTCAGGCCACAAGGAAGGCTAGAGACTGGGGGCTCAAACCCGGCCAGGGCCAATATCGAAGGGACCCATTCCAGGGGTAGAATTTGGCGGCAGGGTTGCTGGGCAGTAGTTATATGAATTGGAGGGCAGGTGGGCATCACCTCTGCCGTTTGAGTTCCCGGTGCACTTTGTTCAGGTCTCAGTGCAGACCTGGGATGGCAGGATGTTGGCCAAACCTGAGCAGACAGTCCCAGGTGGATTTGGATCTGGCAGTCCTGTTTTGGGGGGAGTCCTGTTTTCAGGGAACTTGAGACAGGAACCTAGCCATGAGGGTCAGGCCAGCATACAACAAGAAGTGGAAGATTACCACTCTGTTCAAGTGTGATCTCAGCCCTCCCTCCCTGGGGAGCTGAAGGTGCCAGGGGACAGAAACAGATACATTCATTCAGGTTCTTGCTGTCATAACCAATAACCCTCGTTGTTTTAGTAACCTCACACAAGTTTTTTTCTCCTGGTGGATACCCAGGTTTCTTCTGTCTTATGGCTCCACCGTTCTCCAGGGTCAGCATCCAGGCAGAAGAACAGGGAAAATGGGGAGAAAGTATATCTAGTTTATTACCCAGGAGAATGCCAAATCACTTCTGCTCATATTTGATTGGTGAGGACTGGTCACATGAGCTTGCTTAGCTGCAAGGACAGCTGGGAAATGTAGTTCCTAGCTGGGCTGTGCTCCTCAGAAAGAACTCCCTATCACAGAAGGGAGGTGGGAGGCATGCATTTTGATGAGCCCTGCCACAGGGGCTGGCCCAGCAGACACTCCATCAGAGAGAGGCCTGGGTGAGTGCAGCCGGGAGCAGGATCACATCTTTGCTCTGCCCACAAGCACTCGTCCCTGATACAACTCAGACTTTGAAGTGATCTGAATGGGATTGAGCTGTTTCCAACCCAACAACCCAACAGCCTGTGGCCTTGGACCAAGGAGATAAGGACTCAGTGAAACGCTGAGTACACAGGGTTTGAGATAAATCCGGTTTCCCTCCTGTGGGCTCTGTGTGTGCTTGGGCTGTGTTTGATCAGCTCCATTCCCATTTGGAACTAAGCACCTTCTCCCTCCCGCTTATTCCTGGCCTTCTCCCGGATGCGCAGGAAGGTGTGTGAGGCTAAACTCCTAGCCTGAGGACGTTCTCTTAGCAGCTCCTTGTGATGATCTAAATATAGACACCTCACCCCTGGTGCAGAGCGAGGACAAGAGAGGCTGCTGTGCAGATGCCTTGCTGCGCATCCTCAGTCTGGGCTCGAGCCTCTGCCTCTCCGCTTAGTCTATGTGACCTTGATGAGTGCCACGACCTTTAGTGCTGTTCCTTCATCTATAAAATGGGAGCAGCTGTGGTTGCCATGACAGAAACAGATGAATCCAAGGTTGTTTTGTAAACTGTGACAACATTAGGGATCATGAGCAAGGTCCACGGGCGGTTTACAGCACAGGGCCTGGAGCCAGGCTGTCTGACTCCCCATCCTGGCTTTGCCACTCTCTGACTCTGTGATTTGGGCAGATTACTACAAATGTCTGCTTCTTCTGTCCTCCTTCGTAAGGTGGGATAATGATGGCACCTCCCACATGAGGGTGTTTTGGGGTCGGGAAAGCTAATGTAGGTGAAGAGCTTAGCACAATGGCAGGCCTGTCGTTCCCGCCCGGGAAACACTGAGGGCTGTTACTGCTCTTCACGCACCCCTGATTTCCCATCCACTGTGTCTTTGCTCCTTTTGTTTCATCTGGCTGCCTGTCTGTTCCCATTACTCACCTTTGAGGGGCAGCAGGGATGCCTGCTCCACTGGGGAGCCTGCCCTGATGCCAGAGGGACAGGTCCTACAAACCCAGGGAGGGCCAGAGCCTCCTGCTGTCCTG